>JARYGA010061381.1:0-68920 GCA_030545235.1 Helianthus tuberosus
CAAGAACCCCTAGTCTCGACTCGAGGCCACACTTGATCAGCACACAAACATCATGACTCGAGACCATGCTTGCGAGCCCAGTTGCAACTCGAGACCAATACATGCATGACCCGAGACCTCCTCAGTTGCGACTCGAGAGCTTGTGGGCTACAACTCGAGACCGCACAGTCTCGACTAGAGACCGCACAGTCTCGACTCGAGACCACGATTACACTCTTTCTGATTTGGACTTGCACATTGTTACGGGCTTAGGATTTGGGCCGGACTTTTGGGCTTTGCTTACTTATGTACATGCTACTGTTCAACAGTGAGTATTATTGTAAACAGCCATGTTTATACGTGTATGCCATGAATGATACCTGCATGCAACTTGCTAGTATACATGTAGAACATACGTGCACTACTTGGATATGAACCTGACTTGAATTGTATCTATGTTAGGACGTAGTTGACCACTTACAACTTGATTGACCTTTCTGTGTATCTGCCGAGCAAACCAAGGTGAGTTCACACCCTCTACAAAGCATGGGATTCCCTGGGTTGGGAATGGGGTTAAGGAACGTGGATTCCTCGTCCTCCTGGGGTAGGACAGCATTGGTTCAGGAATGTAATTCCTCGTCCTCATGGACAGACAACTCGTACTAGACCAAAACTCTATCACGAAGTCCCTCCTTTTTATATCGACTTAATCGCCGGGCCAATGGCGAGCGGGTCATTAGTTAGATAGCGCTATTTAGGTCTGACAAACCTCTCACCATGCCGCAGAGGACGGGCGTGAACTAATGGATCTGGGGCACGTCAATGATGATAGACATTGACAGTTTCAGGGCACATAAACATGACTACAGTCAGCAGTCGATATGGTAACGAGTCTAGTGTATACATGGGGTAGCCCCCACGGCCGAAATGCCAGATAACTAACATGGGGTAGCCCCCACGGCCGGAGTGCCAGAGTAACCGGGAATAAACAAGTCACGTTTTTCTAACTATGGGGTAACCCCCACGGCAGGATGCCAGATAATGGAAACTGTTTTTGAAACAACTTAAAACGAACACCCAACCGTGAACTCACTCAACTTGTTGTTGACTCGTTACTACATGCTTTGCAGGTCAATAGGTACTTAGCTGGAGCTTGCATGGAAGAGAGTCGTTGTGGGACATGGACAGCTGTGTGCCATGTTAAACTTTGAACAAATGAACTCCTGTTTTGGTTTTAAACATTATGCTTTCGCTTGCAACTTAAACTATGTTTTGTTTGAACACCAATTGTATTGGTTGGATTTTTTAACTACTTATATGCTTGTTCAATATGATTGGTGGCTGGATCCTGGTCAGTCACGCCTCCAAGCGGTAGTACTCCGCAGGTGGATTTTGGGGGTGTGACAGATTGGTATCAGAGCCATTGGTTATAGTGAACTTGGTTTTAATAAGGGGAAAGGTTTTATTAAAATCAGACTATAACCTGTACAGTGCTCTACGATCCACAACGACGCTTCACTCCACATGCAAGGCTCGACATTCTAGGTGATATGATCTGTGTATATATTGCCTACTTGTTAGTTACATAGTAAATTGCTCATGGTATGCTTGGTTGGTATAACTACTGTTGCTTGAACACGTGTGTACTTACTCACTTCTGTCATCGCATTTTCGCGAACCCCTCTCACTCACGTTCCTCTTGATATGAAGATCATGTCTGGACGCGTTAACCTGACACAAGCCCAGTTGACGGCTCTGATTAACGAACGAGTTGCTGCGGCACTTGCAGCTACACACGCAGGAGGTATATCCTGCAGTCCAAACTCATTCTAGGATCTTTAGAATCCTACTCTCGTGAACCAACCTTTGTGTTAAACTCTGTCTTTTCTTTCACCCACAATAGGTCAGCATGCTCAGCCACCCGTGTGCACTTTTAAGACTTTTATGGACTGTCGACCAACTACTTTTAGCGGCACTGAAGGAGCCGTAGGCCTCCTCCACTGGTTTGAGAAGCTCGAGTCAGTTTTCGAAATGTGTGAATGCCCTGAGGCACGCAGGGTGAAGTATGCTACCGGTACTCTCGAGGGTTTAGCCCTCACATGGTGGAACGCTCAGGTTCAAATGCTGGGGTTGGTTGCTGCCAACGCCACCCCATGGGAAACCTTTAAGGAGATGATCAAGGAGGAATACTGCAGTCGTGATGACATTCATAAGCTGGAAGTCGAGTTCTTCAACATCAAGATGACGGGGTCAGAAATTGAGGCGTACACTAAGAGATCGAATGAGCTTGCCTTACTGTGTCCTACTATGGTGGACCCTCCAATTAAGCGAATTGAACTCTTTCTCAAGGGCTTGGTGCCAGAGATCCAAAGCCATGTGACCTCAGCAAACCTCGCTACTATCCAACAGGTTGTTCAGTTGGCACACCGTCTCACGGATCAGGCGGTGGAGCAGAACAGGTTACCAAAGCGCATAGGTGCTGCAACTACTTCTAGTGTCCCTAGTGACAACAAACGGAAATGGGATGGAACTTCAAGTAAGGGTTCGACGTCCGTTCAGTCACAGTCCCAGCAGAGAAAGACTGATGACTACAAGAGCCCTAGTCAGCAATCATCTGGTGGTCAAAGTCATGGTGGGTACAAAGGGAATCACCCCAAATGTAATCGCTGCAGCCTGCACCACAGCGGGCCGTGCACCAGGGGTAACTGTCATCGGTGCAACAAGCCAGGTCACGCTGCAAAGGATTGCAGGAACTTATACCCCGCCAATCAGAATCGTCAACAAGCTCAACAGAACCAGCGCCAGTAGCAGCAAGGTGATAACAAAGGGTGCTTTCAGTGTGGAGCTGAAGGCCATTTCAAGAGGGATTGCCCCCAGCTGAACAGGAACCAGAACAACAACAACAACAACAATAATAACAATCAGCGGAATGGTAACAATGGGAACAACAACAACAATGGAGCCAGGGGGCGGGCGTTCGTAATCGGCCAAGGTGAAGCAAGGAATGACCCCAATGTTGTAGCGGGTAAGTTCCTTCTCGACGACTTTTATATTACAGTTTTATTTGATTCGGGTGCCGATACTAGCTACATGTCACTAGAAGTTAGTCGAATGCTTAAGCGTATTCCAACACCGTTGAACAACAAGCACACTGTAGAGTTAGCAAATGGTAAGAGTTTAGAAGCCACACACGTAGTCAAGGGTTGTAAACTTGTTCTTGCTAACCAGACCTTCACTATCGACCTTATTCCTATCGTCTTGGGTAGTTTCGACGTTGTCATTGGGATGGATTGGTTATCCCAGCACCGAGCAGAGATTCTTTGCAACGAGAAGGTTGTTCGTATTCCGGGCTCCGGTAGTGAACCTCTCATGATTCGTGGCGACAAGAGGAGCGCTGTTGAGAACGTCATCTCTCTCCTTAAGGCCCAAAAGTGCTTGCGAAAGGGCCACACTGCCATTTTGGCTCTTGTTACTGACACCTCGGAGAAAGAGAGGAAAATAGAAGATTTTCCAATTGTACGTGACTATCCGGAGGTATTTCCTGAGGAATTACCTGGTCTTCCGCCTCATCGCCAAGTCGGGTTTCAGATTGAACTAGCTCCTGGAGCTGCGCCCATAGCTCGTGCACCTTATCGTTTAGCTCCATCAGAGTTGGAAGAACTCTCTACGCAACTGCAAGAACTCTTGGATAAGGGTTTTATTCGTCCTAGCTCATCACCCTGGGGAGCTCCAGTTCTGTTTGTGAAGAAGAAAGACGGTACCTTAAGAATGTGCATCGACTACCGGGAACTCAACAAGGTGATGGTGAAGAATCGTTATCCTCTGCCACGTATTGACGACTTGTTCGACCAACTACAAGGGTCGAGCTACTATTCAAAGATTGACCTGAGGTCAGGATATCACCAGCTGAGAGTCCGAGAAGAGGACGTCTCCAAAACAGCTTTTAGGACCCGTTATGGACACTATGAGTTTTTGGTCATGCCTTTCAGGCTGACAAACGCACCTGCGGTTTTCATGGACTTGATGAACCGAGTGTGCAAGCGTTACCTGGACAAGTTCGTTATAGTCTTCATCGACGACATCCTGATCTATTCTAATAATCAGGAGGAACACGAGCAGCATCTACGACTCATTCTGGAACTCCTACGAACAGAACAGCTTTACGCAAAGTTCTCGAAATGCGATTTCTGGCTTAGAGAAGTCCATTTCCTAGGCCACGTGGTAAACAAGGATGGGATTCACGTTGATCCGTCCAAGGTAGACTCGATTAAGAACTGGCCTGCACCTCGTACACCAAAGGAAATTCGCCAATTCTTGGGTTTGGCAGGATACTACAGGAGGTTCATTAAGGATTTTTCCAAGATTGCACAGCCTCTCACTTCACTAACGCAGAAAGGCGTTGTCTATCGATGGGGAAATGCACAGGAATTAGCATTTCAGCATCTAAAGGATAGACTTTGCAGCGCACCTATCCTTTCCTTACCAGAGGGCACAGATGATTTTGTGGTTTACTGCGACGCATCAATTCAGGGTCTTGGTTGCGTATTGATGCAACGAGATAAAGTTATAGCCTACGCCTCACGCCAACTTAAAGTTCATGAAAGAAACTACACTACACACGACTTAGAGCTGGGAGCTGTTGTTTTTGCACTTAAGTTATGGCGACATTACCTGTACGGTACCAAGTGCGCCGTCTACACCGACCACAGGAGCCTCGAGCACATCTTCAAACAGAAAGAACTGAATATGCGACAGCGACGATGGGTCGAGCTACTAAATGACTACGAGTGCTCAATTAGGTATCACCCGGGCAAGGCCAATGTTGTGGCTGACGCCCTCAGTCGAAAGGACACCGCGCCTAAGCGCGTGCGAGCTTTACAACTCACGATCCATTCTAGTCTTCCTTCCCAAATACGAGCTGCTCAGATAGAAGCACTGAAACCAGAAAACGTCAGGACTGAAGCCCTACGCGGATCAAGGCAACGCTTAGAACAGAAGGAAGACGGTGCTTACTACGTAACGGGACGCGTTTGGGTCCCACTCTATGGCAACCTACGAGAGCTTGTGATGGATGAAGCACACAAGTCTCGCTACTCGGTACATCCTGGTTCGGATAAAATGTACCACGACATCAAAACTACATATTGGTGGCCTAGCATGAAGGCCCACATAGCAACCTACGTCAGCAAGTGTTTGACTTGTGCGAGAGTCAAGTCTGAATACCAGAAACCCTCAGGCCTACTCCAACAACCAGAGATACCGCAATGGAAATGGGAGCAAATTTCCATGGATTTCATTACCGGCCTACCTAGATCTCAACGAGGTAACGATACTATTTGGGTGATCGTAGATCGACTCACAAAGTCTGCTCACTTCTTGGCTATCAAGGAAACGGATAAGTTCTCCAGTCTAGCAGACGTATACCTCAAGGAAGTTGTTTCGAGGCACGGGGTGCCCACCTCTATTATCTCGGATCGAGATGCGCGTTTTACTTCAGAACTGTGGCAGGCGATGCACAAATCCTTTGGCTCACGATTAGACATGAGCACAGCGTATCACCCTCAGACGGACGGGCAGTCCGAGCGCACTATTCAAACCTTAGAAGACATGCTTCGTGCATGTGTAATCGACTTTGGCAACAGCTGGGAAAAGCATCTGCCACTTGTGGAGTTCTCGTACAATAACAGCTACCACACCAGCATTAAAGCTGCTCCGTTTGAGGCATTGTACGGGCGTAAATGCCGGTCACCTCTTTGTTGGGCAGAGGTGGGGGATAGTCAGATCACTGGTCCAAAACATGTGGTAGACACAACCGAACGAATTGCTCAAATACGAAAACGCATGGCGGCAGCTCGTGACCGTCAGAAAGTCTACACCGATAAGGGCAGAAAACCATTAGAGCTCCAGGTTGGGGAGCGGGTATTACTCAAAGTTTCACCCTGGAAGGGTGTGGTTCGTTTTGGTAAACGAGGCAAACTCAACCCACGATACGTTGGACCTTTCGAAATCATCGAGAAAATAGGCAGGGTGGCCTACAGACTGAACTTACCAGCAGAACTCGGTGCAGTTCACAACGTTTTCCACGTGTCGAATCTGAAGAAGTGTCTGTCAGATGAGACCCACATAGTTCTTCTGAAGGAACTCACTATCGACGAGCAGTTACGATTCGTCGAGGAACCAGTTGAAATCACGGACCGGGATGTTAAGGTCCTCAAGAGCACCAGAATACCTCTCTTTCGAGTTCGTTGGAACTCACGTCGCGGCCCAGAGTTCACCTGGGAACGCGAAGATCGGATGAAACAAAAGTATCCCCAACTGTTCGCAAACAGTACAACCACTACTGAGGCTGAAGCTACGGAATTTCGGGACGAAATTCCAGATCAACGGGGGGTGGATGTGACACCCCAGGAAAACCGGGAAAACCATACAACTTAACTAGCTTCCTCGGTAAGTGCTTACCAAATTTCGGGACGAAATTTCTTTCAACTTGGGGATGATGTGACAACTCAAAATTTAGAACCTTTCGTTGTATCTTGGTGTAACTTGCTTGAACGTTATGTGATTAGTTAACTTGTTGGTTCAATGAATGACCTAAGTGAAATTATGTGATTATGTGTTATGCTTGTATGTATGAGTGTGATTATGTGAACCGAGACACAAGGACACGACTCGAGACCATGCGGTCTCGAGTGAACAGTAACGGTTGGGCCGGATTGGGCCATGCACCTCTTTAGTCCACTAGTATATAACCATTGTGGTTAGCCACACTTGTCATTTTTGGGCAAACAATACACACTCTCCTACACACACACACTCTCACTCTCTCTCACTAAAACCCTAGCAACATCACCTTCTCCTCTTGTGTCGGATCAAGGGTAGCAAGACGAGCTCCCGGATTTGCTTGTATTCTTCACTCGGAACCTTTGGACAACGAACCTACCCTCCTTCACACACTCCTCATCAACCGGTTAGTGTTTATGATGCTTGTTGTTAGATGTTATGAATGAACATGGTTTAACTAGAATAGTTGTACGAATGATGATGTTCTTGTGAATCGGATGTGTATGATGATGTTATTCGGCTAACATGTTTTGATTTCGGATATATTGCATAATGAGCTAATGATATCTTGTGTCTAAATGTGATTTAAACCATTGATTGTTGATGTTCATGAAATAGGCTTACATATATGTGTTAGATAATGCCATGTTAATCGGATTGTACACTCTTGTGCTAAGAACCGAATGCTTGTTAAACCGGCTACATGTGTGTGGAAATCGGATTAGTGTAGAGCCGAGTTTGAGTTGTTATGTGATGATTTGAAACCATTAGATGAGTATGTCCAAGTGTTTTGATTGTTGTTCATGTTATGGTTGTGATTAATGCTAAAAACCCTAAAATATGATGAACAAGTTTGAATGATCATGATGAACTACTTGAATGTATGAAGAACAACATGAATATGATATGAAGGTGTCTTGAATATTTGAAAATACTTGTTTGATCCATTTTAGTAAATTGTTAGACAAGAAAACATGTTTAAATGGATAGTACACATTGTTGCATGAAATCAAAATCTCATTGGCTAAGTACAATGTCGGAAATCAGCAAATGTCCCAGCCGAGACCTTCAGTCTCGACTCGAGACCATGAACATGATAACTCGAGAACATAGATTGCGACACAGGTTGCGAGTCAAGAACCCCTAGTCTCGACTCGAGACCACACTTGATCAGCACACAAACATCATGACTCGAGACCATGCTTGCGAGCCCAGTTGCGACTCGAGACCAATACATGCATGACCCGAGACCTCCTCAGTTGCGACTCGAGAGCTTGTGGGCTACAACTCGAGACCGCACAGTCTCGACTAGAGACCGCACAGTCTCGACTCGACACCACGATTACACTCTTTCTGATTTGGACTTGCACATTGTTACGGGCTTAGGATTTGGGCCGGACTTTTGGGCTTTGCTTACTTATATACATGCTACTGTTCAAGAGTGAGTATTATTGTAAACAGCCATGTTTATACGTGTATGCCATGAATAATACCTGCATGCAACTTGCTAGTATACATGTAGAACATACGTGCACTACTTGGATATGAACCTGACTTGAATGGTATCTATGTTAGGACGTAGTTGACCACTTACAACTTGATTGACCTTTCTGTGTATCTGCCGAGCAAACCAAGGTGAGTTCACACCCTCTACAAAGCATGGGATTCCCTGGGTTGGGAATGGGGTTAAGGAACGTGGATTCCTCGTCCTCCTGGGGTAGGACAGCATTGGTTCAGGAATGTAATTCCTCGTCCTCATGGACAGACAACTCGTACTAGACCAAAACTCTATCACAAAGTCCCTCCTTTTTATATCGACTTAATCGCCGGGCCAATGGCGAGCGGGTCATTAGTTAGATAGCGCTATTTAGGTCTGACAAACCTCACACCGTGCCGCAGAGGACGGGCGTGAACTAATGGATCTGGGGCACGTCAATGATGATAGACATTGACAGTTTCAGGGCACATAAACATGACTACAGTCAGCAGTCGATATGGTAACGAGTCTAGTGTATACATGGGGTAGCCCCCACGGCCGAAATGCCAGATAACTAACATGGGGTAGCCCCCACGGCCGGAGTGCCAGAGTAACCGGGAATAAACAAGTCACGTTTTTCTAACTATGGGGTAACCCCCACGGCAGGATGCCAGATAATGGAAACTGTTTTTGAAACAACTTAAAACGAACACCCAACCGTGAACTCACTCAACTTGTTGTTGACTCGTTACTACATGCTTTGCAGGTCAATAGGTACTTAGCTGGAGCTTGCATGGAAGAGAGTCGTTGTGGGACATGGACAGCTGTGTGCCATGTTAAACTTTGAACAATTGAACTCCTGTTTTGGTTTTAAACATTATGCTTCCGCTTGCAACTTAAACTATGTTTTGTTTGAACACCAATTGTATTGGTTGGATTTTTTAACTACTTATATGCTTGTTCAATATGATTGGTGGCTGGATCCTGGTCAGTCACGCCTCCAAGCGGTAGTACTCCGCAGGTGGATTTTGGGGGTGTGACACAATATATTTAATGTTTTTGAATTGTTAAGTTTATTACTCATAGGTGAGCATAATGTTCGGCACGCAAACCCAAAATTTGACAAAAGAAAGAAGTTTTGAACATGCTATGTGTTAGACGTGTTAGTAATCGACTCTTAGGAGTCATAATGAATAACGGGTTACGACCCGGACAATAATTGAAGTATGACTGAGAAGAGTAAGTTTGTTAAAGAATACCGAAAAGATGTAATGAAGTCTTTACAAGTAAGCATGAATGGAAAGAAGTACGCACGTGTACTTCATTATATCGATGTTGAATAAGAAATGCACGTAACGAAATGGAATGTGTGATATGTAGTAATGTGTATGTAGGAGTAAGTAAAAAAAAATTATAGGTGACTAATCACCTGGTAGACGGAATGTTTGTATGAAATGGGCTAACCGCCAATCTTGTAGATGTTAATGGCAGAACACTAAATGGGATGAAACCAATCAATTGGTGAAAGGTTGTGCACAAGTAGAGACTCGTGAAGAAGCCGATCGACCTGATTTGCAGATCGAGAGGTGTGAAATGAAAGCGAGGTTAGTAACATATTTAACTCATGTCGAATAGGTATGGTAGGGTATGGAATGTTTAATTTTTAAAATTTGACATAAGAAGAAAAAACTATGTCATTAAGAAGTAAATCTTAAAAGTTTTGAACGAAAATTTCGGGCACTGGTTAAATTCTCGTATGAAGAACCTGCATGATACACTTGCTTAGGCAAATTAAGTAATGCATGAATTGAGGGGGAATAGTAATGTAGAAGGAATGAGACAATTTGAAGGTAACGTAAAGGTACACATGATACAAGTAACTATAGTAAACGTAGGACGATGTCAACTTTGGAGTTAAGCGCGTATATGTGACTATGAAATAATAGTTTTGTTGCAATAACAAAACAAGAACTAAATATTATATGATATATGCATAGAATGTAATTTTAAGAAATGAGATGAAGGTATTAGATCTGTTATAAACGGATCATATGAATGTAAGTATCATTACAAGTTTGAATAAGTATGAATATTGACCTGTTGCAAACGGGTCGAGGAAACGAGAATGTTATGTAAAGGTAACGTATGAAAAGTATGGAACTGTTTGAAAGGGGTCAATTATATGAATAGTTTATGAGTAAAGAATGGGTAGTATCTATTATTATGATGTACCTATTGAAGATAAACAGATTGGTGTATGTATGAATTTTGAAGTAAGATCATATAGTCGACGAAAATAATATGAATATCGGGTATAAACAAGAGGAATGTTATTTATGAAATGTTACAATTGTTTCAAGTAAACAAAAAATGATATATCGTATATAATATACAAGCATTGGGATGATGAAAGAACCACTAGCTATGAAGTACGATAGAAATTAGCGCTATTAGTGAAAGCGACACTAATATGAACTCTGGGGCGGGTTCCTGAAGATAGAAGATTGTCATTAAGATGGGCTAGCGGTCATGTTGATGAATTGGAAGAAAGGATAATTGTTGTTAAATGGAAGTGAGAAAGGTTTCGGGGACGAAACCTCATTTAAGGGGGATAGACTTGTAACGCCCCAAAATCCGAATATTATAATTGACATGCATTCTTGTATAATATACCCCGAAATAAATAATTAGGCTATTTTACCTAATTAAAGTTTGTGGCCAAAAACTATTAAGTGACGAAAGTTGTGCCAAATATGTTAAGTGGCAAACACAAGGGGCTAGATTGTAACACCTCAAATTCTATGTGTTAAATTAATGAAGGTTAGGGGTGAATGTGTAAGTAATAAAGTGTTAGTCATTAACAATGTATGCACCAAACTTGAGGGGCCAATAATGAATAAAATTAAAGATGAATTAATAAAACTCAATTAACACACACACATCAGAGGTGTGTGTGTCGACTAGAACTGGGTGAAGAAGAAGAAAACCCTTAGCATCACAAATCTGCAAAATTGAAAGGAAAATTGAAGTTTAAATCTGTGCATGAACTAAGATTCATGATCATCTAAGTGCCCTTAACCCCAAGTAAGTCAAATTTTATGTTTTAGCAATGTTTGATGAAATGGGTTATATGTGAAATGTGAATGTTGTATGAAACTGAAGATGAATACTAGTTCATATTAACATGTAGAAGTTGTAAAATGCTCAATTTTGACTATATTGATGATTTAGGGGAAAACCCACTTATAACTATGGAATGATGAAGTTTGGTAAAGAATTATATGCAAATTAATATGATGTTAGTGTTTGAAGTAACAATGTAGATGGTATCTTGTTAGCTATATTGAATATGATATGAATTAGTTGATGTTTTGTGTTATTTGATGAATGAGAGCAAGGGGTAGGAGGTAAGCATGAATTACATGTACTTTGTACTTAAAATGTTGTACGCACACCAAGTGTTTGATGAAATGACTAGGTGAAATAAGAAGGTGAAATTGTATGCAAGAATTTGGTAATTAGGTACAGAATGCGATAATGAGGTATTTGATAGTAAACTAACGTGAGAAGTGCGTTTTAGATATAGTTCATGTGGAGATTATGTTGAGTTGATATTGGAATGAAGTAATTGTTAGCATATGTCTTATATATATAAATGCGACAATTTACTAAAGAAAATCAAGTAATGTATGAATGAAAAGAAAATTATTGTTTGGGTGTATGTTCACATATGCTAATCATGTAATGAACATAATGGTATGTAAAGACGGAAATCTTGGCGATTGGCTCAAGTATGGATGGTGAACGGGTCAAGATGAGGCAAGGAAGCGGATACGAACACGGATGCATAAGGTAAGTGATTTCCGTAATCACTTCTTAGTTGTTTACGTAAAGATATGTCTTTGTTAATTAAAGTAATGGTAATCAAGGTCAAATAAGGATGGATTGTATGAAATTGATGATTTTTGTTAAGTAGAAATAATGAGGTCTTGTAGTTATATCGAAATGAAAGGTAAGAATTGGCTACGGTTTATTAACCGGGTAAAAAGGTAGGAATGCACATAGGTACTCTAATTGGTAAACGGAAATGTGGATAAGTAGTCGAAAGATTCGGTTGTGAGTTGTGGTTAATGAGTAAACATTCTCGCGAATGAAATTTGGATTAACAAAGGTTGAAGTAGTCTGATGGTATAAAATGAATGAATTAACGCATACCGGGTATCGGGTGCATAAACCCTAAGTATGAAACTCCGGATAATGTAGAAGTATTATGGTTATAATGTTCATGTAAGTTTTGGGCTAAAATAAATGAGTTGTTTGATGGAAACATGAACGGGTCGAATAAATCGTAATTGAATAATAAGTCGATAGCGCGTAAGTTAAGAATTTCCTTAATCCGGATATGGGATTTCAAGTTCACATGATAGAATGTCAAATTACAAGCATGTAGGAAGAAACGGGAAGTTAAACGGGTAAACGGGTAAACGGTTAAAAAGTTATGCGCGTTTTAGTGCTTACGGACGACGAAACAAACCTGCAGAAAAAGGAATAATCTAGAGGGCGTCGCCGACGGGCTCTACAAAATCAGTTTTTGCCAAACGCGTTAATTGACTGCCTACGGAGGTTTTTGGCTACGGGTAAATGTAAGGGCCATCTCCGACGCCCCTAGGGCCGTCGCCGACGCCCTCCCCATGTCCAAAAAGCTGAAAAATGTTATCTAAGTTGATTTACGGTTCGTAGGCTTCGGTAGGTTAACCGTGGACTACGACGGGCCTCCCAAACATGATTTTAATCGTTCCTTTGATGATTATGGGTTATAAATCTAATTCTATGACCCATGTAATTAATGTATGGTTATGTAAGAGGTATGCGAGAACCTGTACGTGTATATATGGTTAGGTACATCTGTAGATGTGAATATATATGTACGTATGAAGGTGTGTCTGAGTGTATGTATGTACGTGAATATGTAGGAAGGTATGTACGTAGGTAGATGTGTATGTATGTATGTAAGAATGTATATATGTATGATTTAGATACGTTGAGTATTAACATTATTAATGGTGCGCCTTGAGAATGAAACGCAATGCAGGTACATGATTGAAGCCTCACCGGGGGATAGATATACAGATGAAATGCTTAAAGTTAGAAAGATAACGGAATGGGAAGTTTACATAAGTGAATCTGGCGTATACATAATGTGCACTAATGTTATGAGTGTATGTGGTGTGTGCAGGTTATAAGAATCACGGATTATCATCACGAGGATTAGCGATCGAAGACCGAGTCACAAGATAGATTGTACGGGAATGTTGGAGTATGTAGTTCGGTAAATACAAGTGATGCTCTTATTTTGTAAAAGAGTTAATTCAAAACGAACTTTCAAGTATGTAAAGAGACTTATAATGAAAAGAAATTTTATGGTACGAATTTTCCGCTGTGACTTTTTTTCAGAAACGTGTTAGGGTCTTACATATTAGGCCTTAGGAAAGGCTTTCCTTGTGCAAAGCTGTAGTACGCGATGTTCGCACAAAGATGTAGTTTTAGCGAGTACGAATGAGAGTATCAAAGTAGGCCCGTACAAACCCTACTGGGTTCGCACGTAGTCTGGCCTGTTGGTACTTAGACTATAGACTAGGTCGAATTCCTAAAACTTCAACCCGGACTAGGTTGAATGTCTTACCTAATTCCCTATAGTTATGGCTCTGATACCAATCTGTCACACCCCAACCGATGGCGGAATCATCAGGGCGCGACACTAGGCGAATCAGATTGCTCAGGAGAATCCATAACAACTAATTTGCGACAATAATTAATGTGTTCATTATCCCATACTAATAAACAATTATAATCACATAAGTTGTCACAGATTTCATATTCTCTCGAACAATACAAATCCGACAACCTAGATTTTAGTTGAGTTTCTAGACTCCCTAGCTTGATTGAGATAGCCTGCGAATAGACCTGCAACATACGTTAAAATAACGTCAATACAAAAGTATTGGCGAGTATACAGGTTTGAGATGTAATAGCGTAATAGAATAAAATGCTGCGAATTTCCTACACACATAAACGGGATACACGACATATATACTCACAAAACCGATACTACCAGCTAAGTCCACGATGCTGCGATTGCTAACTAGACCCCGTCGGGTGCAATAGTACTATACTTGTCGTAATAGGACGTCGCGAGTATAAGTCCTAGCATATATGTAACTAGCATCACGTATAACTATGCATGTTAGTCATTCGCATGTGATAAAATAGTTTAAGTATTCGATGTGTTTGATTTGATAGAAACGTATGGTACACCCAAAAGTGCGATAAGCGAAAAGGGTTCAAGTATACTCACAGTGTGTGTTTAAATAGTAAACACAATCTGGGTTGGATTGATTGAGAGCGCGATATAATAGCCTGAACAGTTAGCGATAGTATAACCGAAGAACGACGCATATAACGGTGCAACGTGAAAAGTTTTGAGTGGTAATCCGATCGGATGGTCACTCGATCGGATGTCAATCCGTTCGGGTGGTCATCCGATTGGATGGCCACTCGGTCGGATTGACACTCGTTTGTTAGAGGTGTGTTTATGTATGATGGTTTGACTTTTGAAGTTTTTGTTGTAGCATTAGAAAACAGAGAAGTATCTCTACCTTTCAGGTCGTTCGATCGAACGACGGTTCGATCGGATGGCGATCCGATCGGTGAGACATTTCATCAAGAGACTAGTCCACAGCAGAATGGTCATTCGATCGGATGGCAATCCGATCGGATGGTCACTCGTTGGAACTGACATGTATTAAGTGCTAAAGACTAAGTGCAATCCGATCGGATTGCAGTTCGATCGGATGGCAATCCGATCGGATGGCAATCCGATCGGACGGCAATCCGTCCCACAATCTGATCTTTTTGAAACTTGAATATTTTGTTAAGTTTGAAAAGTTTTGCGATTGAATCGAGACGGCGTGACAACGTGTTAACAACTGAAATTCCATCAAAACCGACCCGTTCAAACGGCCGGGAACCACCCCATTCCATCAGATCTGGCCGTTCTTGACAGTTTTCCATGTTTAACCCGAAATCAAACGTCTCCTTGATTAGATAGCATAGAATTAGGTAAGATTCATGTAAAATCATGTGGAAATCACTCAGATCTGAGTTGTTCTTGGCGGAATGAGGTCAGATCTTGAAGTTCATAAGAACCCCATGATGACATCATCCTAGAACACTTCAAATCAGTCGATTTCATGGTTAAAAATGAAAGATTTGACGGTGAAAAAGATGTGAAAGTGTGTGTAGATCGATAAAGTACAAGATTTAGTGTGAAAACTTACAAGAACCGCGAGAAATCGAGAGAAAAAAGGCTGGAACGTGCTGGTCGAACGAGAGCTGTCACATGAACGTGCTGGTCGAACGAGAGCTGTCACATCAAGTGTTCTTGATGTGACAAGGGGTATTTATAGGCAAGAGAGGGGAGAGCACAAGGGCCACTGATCGGATGGCCACTCGATCAGTTGGCCATTCGATCCAAGTGTCCGGCGCGTTGAGTTTTGTCGTTTCGATTCGCGTGTTGAGCGTTGTGATAGTTTTGTTCACATACATTTATATATATTTATTATAATTAGTCACAAAAGGTCGTATATACGTATCCACATTTTCAAGTATGCGTTGCGATAATCGAGTTGCGCATGATTGCGGATGCGCTTTCGAGTTTGCGATGCGTTATGCCACGATGATCGACGGGGTACTACTCGCTCGTATTGCCATCATCGTCACGATGGCCGATGGGGTAGTACTCACGTGTAGTGTCATCGTTAGCGATAATGTTTGCGTTGTGATGTGATGTAATATGCGATGTGTTATGCGATGTGATATACGAAAATAGCGTAGTATGCGGCATAGTTACATTATGATCCGAATCTCTGGTGCTAGGCGTAACGAGTATAACGAGAGTAACAATGCACGAACGTGCGGGTTGTTACAATGGTGGCCGTAAGTTATGAGAGGGAAAGGAAGAAGAAAATGTGTTTGAAATGGGAAAATGATAACGCTACTTCAACTAATGGTTTCTTATAATAACTTTCCAACACATAATTAACCAAAGGGTTTCTTGTCCCATATCTTGCACACATTGGTAATATTTTAATGGGAGATGTTGGTGGGGCCTCTTGGGGCCGGTTAGAGATAGGGGGTAAATTGTAAATTTTGGAAGTTAAGGGTGAAAGATGTAACTTGGAAGGTTATATGTAATATTAAGTGTGTTTAAGTGTTTTTTATGATTTTTAAGGTGTTTTATCACCACAACTAGCTTTATATCATAGAAACAATGCTTCTAGTCTATTTTTGATGTTTTGGGTAGTGTTCGGTTATTCGTTCGGTTATCGGTTCGTTAAAGTGCTAAATAGTGCAGTTTTACAAGGTATGAAGTACCTTTTGTGACAGTTTTCATTCCCGACACTTTACAAGTTATTCTGGACACGAAAACATAAATTCTGCATGATATTTTGCTGTTTTATTGCTGAATTTTGCTTATTTCTCCATAAATCTTCATTTAAAGTGTGTTTCGGGTACTTTTTAGTGCTTGTTTTAGCTTCCGGAAAGTGTTTATGTTGACCCTTGTTCCTGCACTTAGGTTTTAATGTGTTTTTGGTGTTGGACCTACATCTAGGCCCTAAATCTATTGTCTAATTGTATTCTGTAATCATGCTGACGCAGCTTGTCTTACCGGTGAGTTTACTAGTCGTTCTGACGCAACGCTTAATGTAATGCACAATGCGATAATTGAAGTATAAAACATGCATGAATTCATATGTAAAGCAAGTAAGCATGTAATGTTGACGTTTAAGCACATAATTGCAGGAAATAAATAATTATTAAAATGGTACGGAAATTACCGGTTTTGTGCCTGTTGTCACATGTGGTTTCACATTCTTCCTTTTAGAACCAAACCACTGTTATAAGATTTATTACATTTTTTTTCAAAGATCAGCTTAGTGTAAAAGATTATTAACATCAAAAAAATTAAAGTTATTGCAAAGGATTAAACAAGAAGGCAAAATGAATAAGAAAATATATACCGAAACAAAATGTAACTCCGTCGCGACTTCGGACGTCTCCGGTGAGTGTTATGGTTCCCGATTCCGGCAAGGGTCTCCGATGACGTCTGGGCTTCTCCGGCGTGAAGGTATGGTTTAGTGAGTGGAGGGAAAGTGTAGTGATCGAAACAAAAGATGTCCTTGCGTCTGATTATGTAATGGCAGCCATTGATGGTTACGATTTAAGGAAAAGTTTCCTTTTTTTTTAATGTGAATGTATGGAGACGAAGTCAAGACCAGATTCATGATTTACGTATAAACGGAAACGTGGATTATGGTCTTCCAATCCCGAACAATCAGGAACTCAATCATCATATTTCCGTAAAAGAAGAAGAACATAGCTGGTGCAGTGAGCGGCAATTGCAAATTCAAAAATGAATTTAAGGGAACGTGTGTATTTATTAAGTGCGAATGCAAGTCTTGCACCTAAACATAAAGTGGTGCAGTGGTTTGATGGTTGCTTGTTGATCGGGTAGACCCGGGTTCGATACCCGCGGACTACATATTTTTTTTGTTGTTTCCTGCTTTCATTATAAGAGATTCCAAGTTTCAAGGAATGTCACAAAAGGCCCTTGTATTCTTTTAACTTAACTTCATTAGCTTTGTATAATGATTCCTTTCAATAATTAACTAACATAACCAAGTTTCATTTAGAACGTTAATATTTTTAAATCTTTTATATATTAGAGTTAATTACTGTTTTCGTCCCTGTTGTTTGTCAAAAATCACTATTTCAGTCCATTAGTTTAAAAATTACGATTTCAGTCCCTGTGGTTTCACTTTCGTAACCATTTCAGTCCCTGTGGTTCCACTTTCTTAACCATTTCAATCCATTATTTTGTTAAGTACTGGGACTGAAATGGTTACGAGGTGGACTGAAATGGTTACGAAAGTGAAACCACAGGGACTGAAATCGCAATTTTTAAACTAATGGACTGAAACAGTGATTTTTGACAAACCACAGGGATGAAAACAGTAATTAACTCTATATATTAATACAATATTAATTAGTTTAATTAATTAAATAAATAAATAACTAAATCAATGAATTAAAAAAATAATTCCTCTTCAGCGGTTATTTATTTCGCGAAAGATTTACGAGGTTTCAAAAGTTAGGATCCGGGTTTCAAAACGGGTCGGATTTTGGGAGCCCATTTTGACGGATGTTACATTTTACTCCTTTCTTATTAATAATATTCTACCGAATCGGTTCTATCGGGGCCAAAACTCTGTCAAATCTCGCCGGATCCTGGACTCTCATTCCCCCAAAAGTTTAGAAAACTAGAAAACGTTTAAAGAGGGGACATGAACTCACAGATTTGCGTCTTGATGCATAATAACTTCACCGGTACTCCTCTTGGTTCGCGACGTAACCTATAAGTGTCCTAAATATGTTAATCACCTAAGCTTACGATTACTATGTACAAGTTATCCATCTTGTTTATGCATTTGCTTTGTCTTAGGTGTATATGTTCTAGAGTTGTCTTTATATATTTTACAAAATATATATAGTTTTGTATACTTGTGAGTTGTGTTAACGGATCTAATTCCTCTTGCGGCTTCGTACCTCGCACGAGTAAGATGTGCATGTCCGAGACATGTGTGGGTCGTGCCCATTGTAGTCGGGTTTCACCCGTTCGTCGCGTTATCGTTATTTTAAATTGTATTTTCTATTTGTAAATATATATATTTTTATTCTCAAATAAATAAATATATATATTGAATTTTTTATTACGATATGTGTTAAAAATAAATAATATATTTTTAACTTATCTTTGTAGATGTATTCTTGTATCATTTTGTGTATACTTGTCCTTATATTTGTTTGACCAAGTCAACGTCGATTTATTTTTTTATTAAAGAGTAAAATGCACGGATAGTCCCTGTGGTTTGGTGAAATTTCACCTTTAGTCCCCAACTTTTGAAAATTACACTCTTAGTCCCTGTGGTTTGACAAGTTGTTACTCGGATAGTCCCCAAAGCGGATGGAGGTTAGTTTTTCTGGTTAAGTGGGTGTGAAATGAAAAGGACTATCCGAGTAACCTTCATCCTTTTCAAGGACTATCCGAGTAACAACTTGTCAAACCACAGGGACTAAGAGTGTAATTCTGAAAAGTTGGGGACTAAAGGTGAAATTTCACCAAACCACGGGGACTATCCGTGCATTTTACTCTTTATTAAATAATATTTTCAATATTATTTTAGTATAAATATCTTTGAAATTTTACCAAATGTATACTTAGGCAAGTATACATGTATTTAGGTATTAATACCTATGTATTTTGTATTTAATGCCAAAAATCATTTCTTATGATTTTATAATTTCCGGAATTACAATTCTTAAAATAATATATTTTTAAGGCTTGTTGAATATATATATTTTTACCACACTTGTTAAATATATATATTTTGCTTCTTCATATATATGTATTTGTCCATAAATTCCAAAGTCCAAATGTCCAAGATATTTGTTAAGGAAATATATATTTTGTATTTTGTCCATACACCCATTTGGGCAAGTATAAGTATTTTATACTTAATTGTATTTTGTGGCATCTTTGGGTGTATTTTATATTTGTATCCTTTGTGTGTATTTTGTAGTTTTTGAACCCTACTTGTATAGTAGTACATATTACACATAATATATATATAAACACACAAATTTTTGAGTGACCGCTAAATATATATAATTTGTCCTAATTATATATATTTATATCCATTTTAATCCTTAAGAAAAACACTATTTTCTTAACTTGTATTTTGTATAAAAATTTGGGAAAATTTATGGCTAAACACTTTGAACATTTTTTTTTGCAAAAGTCTTATAAAAAATATATTTTTTTCTAAGTGTTTAAATTCTACAAAAATTTTGCCATAATTTCCCCAAAAATTAGAGGTTTTCCCATGTTTATAAACATGTGTTAGTTTTCTTTTAAAAACTCAACAATCATCACCACAATTTTTGCAAGTAACATTATACAAATTCATCCATACTTTTCATGCTAACAAACTTGAAATGTCATATGAACTTGTAGTAATTTAGATCTATACTTTTAACATGTAGATCTACTTGAAACAAGGCTTATTTGTTAAATTTTACAAACTTTGTAGAAATTATTTTTGAAAACTTGTTCATCCACTTTATTAGTGAGTTTATAAACATAAACATATCATTTTAAACATACTTACAAGTTCATATTTCAAGATCTTCAAGTCTACTAACATGTTCATCAAGATCCATGTGTATACTTGTTAGATCTACACTTCTAACAAGCATGCATGTGATGGATTTCATCCATATCATAAAACAAACAAAAACAACTTCATAACAACTTAACATAACACCAAAAATCACATATTTATGTTAGATCTTGTTATTTCTTAATATATTCATACTTTAAAGTTTAGTTTTCTTGATGGTTTAACTTGTACATCTTTATTATACTACTAATGAACATCAAAATAAAGGATTAGAGGACTCGTAACTAGCACTATTGGCTAGGGAAGATGCAATAAGAACAAGAAGATGAAGAGAGGATGAAAGTGGTGGTTAATAGCTCCCTTGAGAGGTCCTTGCACTTCCGAGACTTCAAACCTTCTTAGTTAGGCTTGAGACACACTTGAGAACTCTTGGATTGCTTGTAAGATGGAAGAAAGATTGAGGTGGTTTTGGTGTGGTTGTGGCCGAAAGTAAGGGATGGAGAGGAGAAATGAGTGGTGTTTGAAAGTGGTGTGATAGAATGAAAGAAATGAGGTAAGGTCTCTTCATATAATCTTGTGCATGCAACTTTCCTTCAAACACCTTAAGACCCAACAAGTAAACAACACATTCTTGAGACATCTTGGGGGCTTGTGGGGCCCCCATTGAACCATCAATATGGGCTAGGGGGTTGTGTCAACTTTTGATAGTTGAGGGACTTGTAGGTAAGTTGTTGTTTTAATTAGGGGTTAAATGGAATTAGGGGTTTTTAAGTGAAACAAGGTGTTTAGTGATAACAACTAGCCTTATAATGTCAAAATATATCTAACTAGTTCATATTTGGTGTTTTAATAATGTTCGGATAATTGTTCGGTGCTTGTTTCGTTGTCGATTCGCTAAAAGGTTAAGTTATGTAATTCATAAGGTATGATATGTTTTTGTGTTTTAATGATATCCCCGATACTTTTTAAGTTGTTTTTATGTTTAATAACATTTCTGGACTTGTACAATTTGTCGAATTCTGAATCCTGCGAAAAATTGTCATTTATGGTCCAAAACAGACACTTTTAAAGTTAGTTAAATTTTTCCGGAAAGTGTTAACAATTATACTTGTTTTCCCACTTGGGATTTGATATATTTTTGATGCCGGACTACGTCTAAGTCCTAAATCTACCATTTAGCTGAGTACTGAGGCGGTGCTGATACCGGCTATCTAACCGGTGAGTTTATTAATTGTTTTGACGCAACGCTTAAATTGTTTCAAAATGCGATGAATGAAATGTATGATATGCATGATTGAAATGTATAACATGCAAACATATAATGTTGACATTTAAATCACATAATTGTAGAAAATAAATAATTATCTAACGGTACGGAAGTTACCGAATTGTGCCGTTTGTCACAGGTTGAACTGGGAACCGTGACAACTGGCGGTCCGGTTATGCTATTTTGAACCGTTTTTCAAAGAACCGGCCAGTTCAGGCGGTCTACGGGTGGGCCGGTAAACCGGTGGCAGCGGTCAGGCTAGATGAAGAGAGATTAAACCATGAGAAGCAGCAGCGTTGTTGACGGAGTTCTTGTCGGAGTTTCTGACGGTTGTTGCTTGATCGGATTTTATAAAGAAACAAGAGGAACGAGTAGAAAGATGAATATAGAGTGAAAGAACAAACAAACAAGATGAAGATGACGGCTGTAGAAGTGAAATTTTAAATTGAATTTATGCTAGGGTTTTAAAATTTTCATTAAGGCCCTCCAAAGTTTTAGTTTCAGTTTCTTATGTCTTTGTCTTTTAAAACTTTATAACTTCAGTCCAAGTCCATGCTCTTTACTTCATTGAATACATAGTTTTAAATTATTTGTGACATTAATTATTCGGTTCTTAAATCCGGTCCGACCGGTTCGACCAATGAACCAGTAAGGCATACGGTTCGATGTCCGGTCTGGTTTTAAAAACATTGCTTACTGATGACTTGAATTTATCTGCAGATTTAACTTGAGTACTATAATTCTTAATTAGAAAGAGATCTATTTTCAAAAAAGATCATCAAATTGTAGGGGCGTAGAAGCAAATTGTAGTTAAAGTGAACCAAAAATAATGTATTATTCAGCTAGAGGACCAGATCCAGAAGATAATTCCTTTCAAGATGATGTACATCATCTTCCCCTTGAAATCACCCAATTCTAATCTCAAAACCCTTTCAATTGACTCATTGTTTCTCGATTTAGGTCTAGTTTGCTATATCTGGACTCTTTATATGAAATTGGCTAAAAAAGTTTCAGATAAAATTGTGGGTGGAAAAATAGGTGGGTTGGGCAAGTTTGGGTAATGGGTTAAGATGGGTTTGGGTTAAGATGGATTTAGGTTAGGATGGGTTTATTAAGAAAAGGCAAATTGGCCTGTAATAATCCCACCTACACCTTTTTGGCCAATAATAATCCCACCTCAGAATATTCCCCACACCAGTCCCATTTTTCAGATTTTTGGCCCACACTGGTCCCCAGTTAAAAATCCCTAACTCAGTTAATAAAATGGCTGATATGGGATTATTATTGGCCAAAAAGGTGTAGGTGGGATTATTACAGGTAATCAGTTTTTAACACATCATCTGCCACATATCTGCCACATAATCAGTTTTTAACACATCATCTGCCACATCAGCCATTTTACTAACTGAGTTAGGGATTTTTAACTGGGGACCAGTGTGGGCCAAAAATCTGAAAAATGGGACTGGTGTGGGGAATATTCTGAGGTGGGATTATTATTGGCCAAAAAGGTGTAGGTGGGATTATTACAGGCCAATAAGCCTTAAGAAAAAGGTCAGGATGGGTTTAGGTTAAGATAGGTTTGGGTCAAGATGAGTTTTAGTCATGATAGGCTAAAACTAAAAAAAACAAAAATTTTAAAAATAAAAAATATTAAAAAATTTCTAAAAAAAACCTAAAAGATAAAAAATTTAAAAAATTAAGAAAATCTAAAAATAAAAAAAAATCTAAAAAAGTAAAAAAAAAAACTCTAAAAAATAAAAAACCAAAAAACTCTAAAAAATAAAAAAAATCAACAAATTCTAAAAAATAAAAAAATATACAAAATTCTAAAAATTCTAAAAAATAAAAAAATTCAAAAAATAAAAAAATTCTAAAAAATAAAAAAATTCTAAAAAAGTCAAAAAATTCTAAAAAATCAAAAAAGTCAAAATAATTAAAAATAAAAAAAACTCAAAATTTTAAAAAAATCAAAAATTCTAAAAGAATTCTAAAAATAAAAAAAATCTTAAAAAATACTAAAGTAATCAAAAAATTCTAAAAAATTATTTTGAATTTTTAGAATTTTGACTTTTTTAGATTTTTTTTTTATTTTTTAGAATTTTTTAGAATTTTTTGTTTTTTTTTTAATTTTTTGAATTTTTTGAATTTTTAGGTGTTTTTTATTTTTAAGAATTTTTTTTTTATTTTTTAGAATTCTCTTAAAATTTTTGAGTTTTTTTTTTTATTTTTTAGATTTTTTTAAATTTTTTGAATTTTTTGATTTTTTAGATTTTTTTAATTTTTTTAGAATTTGTTTGATTTTTTAGAATTTTTTTTATTTTTTAGAATTTGTTGATTTTTTGGATTTTTTTAGATTTTTATTTATTTTTTTGAGTTTTTTTATTTAATTTTTTTATTATGGATCGATCAGGATGGTGACCCATCCATTTAAAATTAGACAAAATTGCAGAAAACAACCTTTATGTATACCCCAAACTGCACTTTATACAATTCACTATGAAATCCGCCAAAACCAACCTTTACGTTCATGTTTTGCTACAGATTCAACCTTTACCACAAACGTCGTTTAATTTCTTGGTTAAGTTACCTCACATGCTTTGCATGTGAGGGTATTATGGTCTTTTCAAATCCATATTTGATGCATATTTAAAAAGGAGCCAACAAAACCCAGATCATCAATTCTCCTTTCCCTTTTTTCCAAAACCCAGATCAACAACATGCTTCCATAAATCAATGAACCTTCTAACCTGGATTTAAAGCATGGTAAATGAATTGATTGTACAAATTAGGAACTATTTGGATTCATAGTTGCAAGGTGTTTCAGAATTGATTGAAACTGTTTGGATTGTAAGAATTTAAACGAACTGATCGATTTGCAAGGATTTAAAAAGAAGTTTGTTTCAGAATTTTTTTTGAACAAATCGTAAGAAGATCATTTCCTTGAGTCATGGATAATCTCCGAATCGACAACGGTTTCATCGTCGTCGTAATCTGAGTAGTTTTCCAGATCTTTCGACATTTCTGGATTAAACTGTTCCCATAAAGCAATTAACTTCTTCGCAGACTCTTAAAACTGAATTTGAAGGTTGAATTTTATTGTTTACTGTTGTAACAAAGAAAAACAGATGATGCAGGTTGTCGAGTTGTTTCGTTTAGTTGATTCAGATCGTTGATTAGTTGATGCTTGTTAAACGAATCAGGATTGATTGAGTCGAAGTTGTTTAGGATATTTTTTTTGTCGCATCGTGATTCTCAGGTTTGCAGGTCTGAGTTGTTTTTGCAGGCTGTATTGAAGAAGACGATTTATAAGTTGCAGCTGTTGACAGGGTACACCGTCCATGTGACCACGCTTGATGGCCGGAATCTCACCATACCGATCCATAATGTGATTCATCCAGACTACGAAGAGATTGTACCTAAAGAAGGAATGCCGATTTCAAAAGACCCAACAAAGAAAGGGAACCTGCGAATTAAGTTTAACGTGAAGTTTCCTACGAGATTGACTTCGACTCAGAAAACCAGGATCAAAGAACTTCTAAACGGTTAAAATGGGCATGGAAAGATGGTTTTGGGGTCAAATGGTTCGATGTATTGGAACCTAATTTGGGGGTGAGGGACGATCTTTGAGTTAGAGTTATTGTTTGTAATTAGAAAAATCTAAATAGCATTAAAAGAATGTAAAAGGGGTCAAAGGAAAAGACATATATGCCCTCACATGCATCGCACATGGGGCAACTTAACTGACTTTTTTGACTAGGTTTGGTGTAAAGGTTGTGATGTGAAACAAAACATGAACGTAAAGGTTGGTTTTGGCGGATTTCATAGTGAAAGGTATAAAGTGCAGTTTGGGGTATACATAAAGGTTGTTTTCTGCAATTTTGTCTTAAAATTATTTGAGTTTTTTTACTTAATTAACTGATTTAACCCATCCCGACCCGCTTGGGTTTTATCTCATACCCATCCTGACCTACTCACTTTTTTTATCTAACACTTCACAACATATCCTGTAGGTCCCCTTGATGTATGGATCTTTCACAGAATTGTCAATCTAATCAAGAGTGCGGAATCCTCTTGATCAGAATATAGCAGAATGAGTAGAAACAGAAATCACTTTCAAACCGGGTTTCTATTGATTATCGATTACAAGAATTACAATCAATCAAACCCTAACCAACACACAATTTCGTCCAAGCCTATGTCTCTCACGAAATTTCACTCTCCAACTGTTTTTGCTGATTAACCTAAACCCTAAAGCCTAACCTTGTTTATATAACACAAGGTTTGCTACTTTAGGCATGGGTTCCTACATGGGCTAGGCCCATTTCGTCCCCCATCACCCAATGTGGGCTTTGTTTAGCCCAAACTCTATAATCAAACTATTACAGAGCTAAACCCGCTAACTGTTTATCGTTTAACTAATTACAAGATATCCAAAGACCAAATCTAAGCTGTTGTCACAAACATGCACCAACAAACTCCCCCTTGACAATAGCTTCATAAAATAACTTTGTCTTCAGTCTTCTTGCAATCTTCAAGTAATCTTGCACTGTCTTTGGTCTTTGGATAGCTTCAGCTTCAATAGCTCTGTCAGCAACAGACTCCCCCTAAGCTGATGCATCCAATCACCAAATCTTCAACACGTTAGCACTTGAGTAAACTCCAGTTCAGCATTTGCACAGCAATCTTCAAACTCTTCAACTTTGTCTGCAATGTAGAAAGGAGGTTCTACCATGCATCCAATCAAACTCTCATCTTCACAGCAACTATCTTCTCAGCAACATACCGCTTCAATCTGTATACTATAAAACAAACATCTCGAGAAACCATAAGAATTTTTCAACAAAGTTAAATAAATTATTATTATTCAAGAGATAGTTAAACTATATTACAAATTAAGCATTTTCAACTTATCACCAACACGCAAAACTTTTTAATCACACACCCTATAACCCGCATGTTTTTTAAAAATTTTGAACTCACTTTCCAACACCGTCTCCCCCTATCAATAATAATTCCTCCAAGAATAACAGTTTTCCGTACGTTAAGAATTTTAAACAGAAAAAGACACTATTTTTGGATTTTTATATTTTCTGAAAGCAAGTAAATAACAAAAGCAATAAACACTCTATTTTTGTGAGAATCACTGGTAAGAAGATCATATCAGCACAATCAAACTGTTTCACACTATTAGATAATTCTTTATTTAATTTTTTCGTGAAAAGCAGTCCAAGACGATTACCAGTATGTTTGTCCACTTAAACAAAATGCATGAACATTTCAAGTACCATTACCGTATGATACGTTAAGGTAATTTTATTACTGAAATACTAGTGTGTCCCACTTCAGGATATACCCCCGCGATCAAGGTATGCACAAAGATTCATCGTAGTAGGTGAGTATACTTAATTCATCCGTTTTGTATTTCAACGTTTAGATAATTGGTGAACAGGTCAGTACTTCCGTACAGCAAAGAGACCAAAATATCTAACGAGGGCTAAGACAAATACCATTTTTGGTACGATTTATGCATTTTGCACTTTTGAATAACTCTCTTTGAGAGCTTCTTCATTTATGGGTTTTGGCATTTTTAGCTCTTTTAAGATATCCTGGGTGTGTCTAGGTCAGCATGTATCTGGATGCAGCAGAAGGACACCCCTGATATCCCCAGATGAAATAACAGTATAAAGACCCAAAACTTCAGATTTTGGCAATCTATCAACGCAAGATTTAAGGTCATTAAACCATACACCACTGATGTGTTCCCCACTCATACACAGTTCATTTAGGTTTATATCACATTGGTAAGTTGATTATTTCATGCTTTTGCCTACTGGTACATCATATGATAAAGCTGCTATCACACTTAAGCAATTTAGTTCATTTTCAGTGTGACAGTCTAACTTGCTGATGTACTATCATTTCTTCTTTTTCACACAGTGATAACTCATTTTTATTTTTCTATTTTTTTATGTTTTTGAATTTTTTAATGTTTTTGTATTTTTGATTTTTAAGAAAGCAGTAAACTATTTACAAAAATTCTTATGAAAAACCAGTTATTCAGGATTCCTCATCCCGTTAAGTTCGACTAAATGTTCAAAGCTAGCCCTGTCAAAAGCTTTAGTATAAAGATCTGCCAGGTTATCTAGTGTGTCGACTCAGCTCTTTGAACTTCAAATTAAATCATTTAATATACATATATCAACAATCTCACATCCCCCGTCATGTGCCTAGAGCAGCCACTATCAACATAAGTTGATAATCATCCTTAGCAGCTCCTGCACACACCAACTAAGAAATTAGTTAGATTGGGGGACCCAAGCCTTAATGGTCTTGGGTCGTCCAAATTCACCAACCACTGGAACACCATCCAATATCCATTACTCCTAACTGGAGTCTTGGATCTTAGACCTGTTGATGGAATTTGATTTTGATTTCCACTAGGTCTTTGGACCTGAGGGTTCCTATATGTGTTTGGACTATTTGACCTTTGAAACTTTTGATTTTGATATCTTGAATTTTGATTCCAAGAAGCTTGATTTTCATAATTTCTAAAGCCATTGTTATAAAAAGTTCGACCACCATTATTTTAGTATCGATTTTGATATTGACCTTGACTTCTGAAATTATTTGAATTTCCATTAAAATTGTTCATTCTAGGTGAACTGCTTCTAGGTCTCTCGTATCTGCCTGGTGGAGATCTAGGCTGAAATCTTGGTTGATTTCTTTGAAAACGAGGAACTTGTGGAGTTCCTTTTTCAGCCTTATCTTCACCAACAGCAACATTTTCTGGTTGCTTAGGAGCAGATTTCTTTGGAGAATTTGCAACTTTCTCCTCATTATCACCTTTCTTCTCAAGTGATTTCTCTTTCTTTCTCTCACTCACTTGTGCTTCACTCTTTTTGTTAGGACAGCAGCTAGCTACATGTCCTTTGGTGTGACATTTGAAGCACGATCTCTTTTTCGAAGACTTCTTATCTGAAGCCTTTGAACTATATTCGGGTTTTGATGATGATGCCTTTGAAGGATTTGGTTCAGTTTGCTTAGTTTCAGAATTTTCTTTGTTCTTGTTTTTAGCAAACTCTACATTAGATTCGTTTTCAATAACAGCTGTTTTGTTGTTCATGTCACTTCCTTGAACAAAATTAACCTTTTTAACAAAAGTTGGATTGTTATTTTTAGGATGTGATGTGTTCTTTTTCAAAACAGGTTTGTTGTTATTATCCTTCTTAGCATCAGCATTCTCAAAAACATTTCCTTGACGTGACGTGGAACTACTTGGTGATGTTGACCCAAAGTTCATGAGCTCATCTTCATCAGGCAAGAAAGAATAGTCATGACTAACAGGAGGTGGAACTTCATTGAACCCATGAAATCCCACACTGGTTTTGTCATTACTTTTCTTCAAGCCACCCATCATATGTTTCATAACAAAAGTAGAGTCCCTGAATTGACCTAATTTCTTTTCAAGTTCAACAATTTTGAGTTGTGCATCTGACAACTCTTTGCATTTTTCAGAAATCTCTTTTGTTTTCTCAGCCATCATTTCATGAGCTAAGTCTATGACTTGAAGTTTTTCGTTTAGTTTGCAGGTTAAAGAGTCAATTTTACTTTCATAACCTTTTATTTTCTTCAAGTATGATGATTCATATCTTTTAGCAAAAAAGTTTGCTTCTTTAATGTTAGACATCTCACTTACCAAACTTTGGTTTTGTGTGGACAACCTGTCAACTTCACCCTGTAATTCACGACATTTTAAACACACAGAATTAGACTTTACCTCTCCTGTTTGTTTGTCAAGATTGGCCATTAGTGCTGCAAGTTGAGCTTCCATTCTCTTGTATTTAGCTTCTTTTTCTTCAGCTTCCTTTTCATAGTCAGACTTTTTCTTTTCTTCTTCAGCATCTTTTGTCTGATCACCCTTCTTTTCTTCAGCTTTGCACTCTATTTTCATCTCAGCCTCAGCATCACTTTTCTTCTCAACTTTAACATCATCTACTGTAGCTTCACCATCATCAACTGGCGTTATCTTTGCCATGAATGCCTGAGTGACATTGTCATCATTTTCCAAGTGAATACTCCAGTCATATGAACCTTCTCTAGCAGTAGAGATCAGCGCTCTCGAGTTAGAGTTGTTTGATGCATTCCTGTTGTTTGAACTCTGACTCGAAGTCTCCTGCTTTTGTTTTTGACATTCCCTAGCAAAATGCCCATAACTTTGACAGTTGAAGCATCTCACTTTGGTCTTGTCGAAACCAACCGTCTTTCCTATAAACTTCCTTCCTGTTCGGTTCATAAATCTCTTCACTCTTCTAGTAATCATGGCCATTTGCCACTGCAAATCCATATCTTCAAGATCATCAGGGTCAATCTGATCATAATCTTCATCCAAAGTGGCAGGATCAGATATCTTCCCTTGAATGTAGTTCTCATAAGAAGCAACAAATGAAGCAAGTAGAGCCAGATGCTCTTCAGCAGACTTCACACTCATTGGCATCGACTTAACACCACTGCTCTGCTTAGAACCTGATGTTCTCTTGGCTCCTGATGATCCTCCTGAAGCAGCTACAAAACACACATCACCATCTTCATTCACTGTGACCTGCTCATTCTCACACGAAAGAAAAGCAGTAGCAGAGTCGCTAGAAGCGTTGTGAGATGAAGAAGATGTAAGCCCATTGTAAATCGCTAGATCTTGAACCTGATCATACCCAGTGTCTTTCTTCTTCATACTGAGCTCATAAGCTCTCAGCTTTCCAACTACTTCTTCCAGCTCCTTTGTCTCATAATCTGCCTCTCCCTTAATCATGAGAGTGTAAATATCCCACTTAGTAGGTAAGGCATCGAGCAGCTTGTCATTCTTCTCTACGTCAGAATAGCAATCGATCTCATAGTTTTCCATTTCTGACATCAGATGGTAGTAACGAGTGATGATGTCCTCAAGTGACTCATGTTTCATGTATTTGAAAACAGCAAACTGCTTCTTCAGAAGATCAATCTTGTTTTTCTTGACATCTGCATTTCCCGCATATCTTTTCTCTAATGCATCCCACATATCCTTTGAATTTGTGTACTTCTTGAAAGTATGCTTGATGCTATCAGGTAAGGACATTTTGATTGCAGCCAAGGCTCTCTTTTCAGCCTCATACATCTTTTTATCAGCATCTTCCATGTTCACATAAGCAGTTCTACGAGGTCTGCCCTTAAAGTCGTGTGTTGGGTTTGTGTACCCATCTTCAATGCATATCCACATGCGAGTATCCTGATATTCAATGAAGGATTGAAAACGATCCTTCCATGTCAAATAATTTTCCACCTTCATCATCTTAGGTGGTTTGTTGGTAGTGCCAACCTCATGCTCCATTTTCAAAAGCTCATTCAAAGTAGACATGTTCGACATTTTAAACGTTGCAGACTGTTAAAACCGTACAAAATATCTCCGAAAACAGTGGTTACCAAATTACACCGTTAGAATCGTCTCGAAAAGACGAATCCAATGATATCTAATGTCGAAAACCGAATTCGGGATTTTCCAGAGTTTTTTTTTCTAAAAATACAAGGAATTAAATGGTGCAGACGGTTTCGTCAGATGAGTTACGGTTCACTTTCTATTTCCGAAAACGTGAATTTTTAGTTACGCTTGCCAAGAAATTTTCCACCTCTTAATTTCGCTGGAAAGTCAATTAAATTCGCTAGTATAATTTTGCTGCACAATTTCGCTGATCAAGTTCGCTAACAGGACAATTTCGCTGATCAAATTCGCTGCAAATTCGCTGGTCTATTTCGCTATTACGACAACCAGTAAATTCGCTGAAAACCGTAATAATTTCGCTGTGGAAAATTATACGGTTACCAAAGTCGCCTTTGGATTTAAATTCGCCGACAAGTTCGCAGATCAGTTAAATTCGCAGGTCCAATTAATTTCGCAGGTCTGTAAATTTGGAAATTCAATCTTCTCGAAAATTTTGATTATTTTCTGGATTCTCCTAACAACTTCTGCAGAATCGAAACAGCAAAATCAGCAACCTTTTCACCCAAATTCGATGAACTTGATGAAGAAACCAAGAACAATCTTCGAATTTCAGCCAAAATTTTTTCCAGAATAAACCAACAAATGTCCTGCAAATCAGCAAACAAACAAAGCAGAATATCAAAACAGCCAAGAATTTCGAAAATTTTTATCAAACAAACAGAAAAATTTCGAAAATTTCAAAACCCTAATTTTCAAAAATTCGAAAAACTCCCTGTTTCTGCAGAACACAATTCTGAACCGAGCCTTCAAGAGCCTAACGCTCTGATACCAATTGTAGGTCCCCTTGATGTATGGATCTTTCACAGAATTGTCAATCTAATCAAGAGTGCGGAATCCTCTTGATCAGAATATAGCAGAATGAGTAGAAACAAAAATCACTTTCAAACCGGGTTTCTATTGATTATCGATTACAAGAATTACAATCAATCAAACCCTAACCAACACACAATTTCGTCCAAGCCTATGTCTCTCACGAAATTTCACTCTCAAACTGTTTTTGCTGATTAACCTAAACCCTAAAGCCTAACCTTGTTTATATAACACAAGGTTTGCTACTTTAGGCATGGGTTCCTACATGGGCTAGGCCCATTTCGTCCCCCATCACCCAATGTGGGTTTTGTTTAGCCCAAACTCTATAATCAAACTATTACAGAGCTAAACCCGCTAACTGTTTATCGTTTAACTAATTACAAGATATCCAAAGACCAAATATAAGATGTTGTCACAAACATGCACCAGGAGGTAAAATTACTAACCTACCCTCGTGTGCAAGGCACATGCAATGCTTAACTGAAAAATTTAACCTGGTTAGTGATAAAGAGCGTAGAGTGTAATGAGTTTTACAAATAAAAGACTATGACTGTAGTTATTGAATGCTTAACTGAAAAATTTAACCTGGTTAATGATAAAGAGCGTAGAGTGTAATGAGTTTTACAAATAAAAGACTATGACTGTAGTTATTGAAGTTAAAAGGCATCCATTGCAACGAGAAAAGTGTAATTTACCCAAAACTTTAATTTGGTTTTGTGAGTGATCCACGTCAGCAAGAGCAAGCCAAGTCGGATGTTACACGTGGGGATAACCAGTTGGTCAAAATCAGCAGCGGTGACGAAATTACTCTTTTAACATAACTTTCACACCGATCTTCATCACTTTCACCCCACCTCCGCTAAACCCCTATTCGCTCTTTCATCTTCCAACTTCAATGATTTGAGCTTCTAATTTATCAATTTTTGCTCATACAATACAAAACAACATTTTCAGAAGTTTCTTATCAGGTACATCGAGATCCTTTTCAACTTCACAGCTTTTTTTTTTCTAACGAAATTAGGGTTTTCTATGATCGTACGTTTCCGATTCTTATTCTGCGTGATTTTAATCGTAATTCGTAACGATGATTGCTACCTGTCTGTAATTGTGATTGCTAGGGTTTATGACTTTTTTTTTTTAAGGCAAATTGGAAATAAATAATCCCAACTCACTGTTATTGGCCAATAATAATCCCAACTCATTTAATCACCAATAATAATCCGAACTATTCACTTTTGTTTGTAAAATACTCCCACGTTAAAAAACACTAACTATGTTAAAATATTGCTGATGTGGCTTAACATGTGTGGACTGACGTGACTGGTTAACATCTTACCCGTGTATAAAATGATTATCAGCCTCATTGGCACACACAATCGCACTCTCCTTCAAAACCCTAATTCTACAAATTGGGCAAATTTAGTCGATTGTGTGTGCAATTGAGGCTGATAATCATTTTATACACAGGTAAGATGTTAACCAGCCACGTCAGTCCACACATGTTAAGCCACATCAGCAATATTTTAACCTAGTTAGTGTTTTTTTAACGTAGGAGTATTTTACAAACAAAAGTGAATAGTTCGGATTATTATTGGTGATTAAATGAGTTGGGATTATTATTGGCCAATAACAGTGAGTTGGGATTATTTATTTCTAATTTGCCTTTTTTTTATTTCATTGTGTTTATTAGGTTTTAGCCTGTTACGCTAACAGTGATATTTGAGAACAATACTCCGTATATCTTGAGTAGAACACTTGTGACTTCATGCTAGTTTATAGGATTTGGTTGTTCACTTTCAACGTTTTTTTGCGTGTCTTTTGTAGTTATGTAGACATGTTTTCCGAAGAATTTTTGGTAGATCATATTCTACTCCTCAAATTTTATAAAACATATAAGTAAGATGGTGATTATTTGTTTAACTGTCCAGAGCATTCGTCAATGTGATTGCGATTGGGGAGACTGCGAAATTCTGATCAGTCAGAAGTGGTTTTTTTAGTCTTTAAGAAAACAAATAATGCAATCTGCTCGCTGGATTATATTGAGCATCGTTTAGGAACTATACTCTTGAAAGATAAATTAGTTGGAAACTAATCTTGACTGTTCAGGGGTTGAATTGTAGAACACTAGAACTGAGAAAGATGAAGGTTTGATGGTGTTCTAGATAATTAGTAAGTTTATTGTTAGTAGTTTTGTATTTGGTTAGGTATCTTAGGGTGCAAGTTTAATGTTTAGTGATATTTAACGAGTCAGTAGTCGGGTGACCGTTCTTCTTCGTGTTCATCATAATATACGGTTGTGTGTGTGTGTTTATCAATATCTGGGCCAACAAAATTTTGTTGAACCACGGGTGTTAGCTAAATAGAAAATAAGTCTCTTTATCATGCTAGCCATTATTTTTAGGGTAAGCTAATTTACTATGTTGTGTTGTGTTGTGTTGTGTTGTGTTGTGACAGTACATACCACAATATGATGAGGCTTCAGACATATGCTGGACTGAGTGTGTTTGCCACATTGGCGGTTATCTATCATGCATTTAGTAGTAGAGGACAGTTCTACCCAGCAACAGTTTATTTATCTACTTCCAAAGTCTCTTTAGTGCTCCTTTTAAACATGGGTTTGGTGATCATGTGCATTATGTGGCAGCTGACAAAAAAAGTATTTCTTGGTTCGCTTAGAGAAGCGGAGGTCGAGAGATTAAACGAGCAATCATGGCGAGAAGTTATGGAAATCCTTTTTGCTATAACTATATTCCGACAAGACTTTTCTGTTATGTTTCTTGCTATGGTTACCGCTCTTTTACTCATCAAGTCTTTGCATTGGTTGGCTCAAAAGAGAGTTGAATACATTGAAACAACTCCAACTGTACCGATGTTGTCTCATGTACGGATTGTTTCTTTCATGGGATTCCTTCTCCTTGTGGACTGTCTATTTTTGTATAACTCAGTAATGTACTTGATACAAACACGCCAAGCTTCGGTTTCTCTTTTCTTTTCATTTGAGTGAGTTTTTAAATCCTTACGCCTTTTAATGTTATTATTTTTGTCTTTTAGAACTTTTCGTTTAACGTTCTTCATAGTCACTGATTTTGAATGTTTAATAACATTTGTCATTTTCAGGTACATGATATTAGCTACAACTACAATGTCGACTTTTGTCAAATACGTTTTCTATGTGAGTGATATGCTTATGGAAGGGCAGTGGGAAAGAAAAGCTGTGTACACATTCTATCTGGAGCTTATTCGCGACTTGCTACACTTATCTATGTATCTCTGCTTTTTCCTCGTAATATTTGTGTAAGTACTTTAGTTTCATACACATGAAGTCTGCACGCATGTGTGTGTATGTATTTCTGATTACATAAAATGATAACTTCTTTTATTTACACTTTGGTTTCTCCAGGAACTATGGTGTGCCTCTTCACTTGATCCGGGAGCTGTATGAGACATTCAGAAACTTCAAGCTGCGAATTGCTGATTACATCCGTTATCGAAAAATCACATCAAATATGAATGACCGGTTCCCAGATGCAACACCAGAAGAGTTGAATGAGTTAGTTTATTATTATTAGAATGCTTTCTTGTCCCACATGCGTATCTGTTATCCTCATCATATCTATTTTTATTATATGTAGAAGCGATGCAACCTGCATTATTTGTAGAGAGGAAATGACTACGGCAAAACGATTAGTCTGTGGGCATCTATTCCATGTGCACTGCCTTAGGTCATGGTTAGAGAGACAACATACATGCCCCACTTGCAGAGCACTTGTTATACCAAATGAGGGTGCGGTAAGTTCATCACGTTCACGAGCAGGAGCTCATCGTCAAGGAGCAAATTCAGCAAATACATCGACTCAAGATCGAACTGGTGATGGTGCTGGAAACGGAAATATTAGCCAGCATCAAAAGAGAGTACAAGCTGCAGCAGCAGCAGCTTCTATATATCAAAAATCATTTGTTTATCCTTCTCCAAGTTCTTTAACATGGTATGTAATTCATGTTTGAAATCAGTTTTAGTATCCATATTATAATTGTTAGAATTTATGTGATGCATGTTATGTGCAGGTCATCTGGATATGCTTTACTTCCAAACAAATCCACACCTGGAACAAATACTAACAGTGGGGAACATGGGATTTCAATCCCGAACAATCCTGCAAACTTTCCATCTTCTCAGTACCCACAAACCGGTTTCACACTAGTTCATGCAAGTCCCAAACCCGAGGATGGACGGGGCACCAATGTCCAGATGCCAGTGAAACTGGAAGCCGAGAAAAAAATGAATCAGGATCAGATTAAGGTAATAATTGTAACTTGATATCGCCTGAAATTTTATTCTCTAGAATGTGTTGATTGTTCTTGTTTGTCCCTTAACCTGTATTTATTTTCAATTTAAAAACATCTTTTTGGGTCAATCCCATCTATATATGATCTTATTGTTAAGGCACTCTTTAACCGATTGGTTCTGGAGTTGGATAATGGCACAAGTTTAAACTTTAAACTCCTTTGAATAGGTTTTTCAAGAGAAAAGCTCAGTTGCAGAAAGCAGTGGCAGCAGCAGCAACGGTAGCTGGGAGGCGGATCTGCCTATGACTAATTCGAATAGTAAAGGGAAGGCGGTGTCATCATCTTTATCAGTTTCGGGTGTTGACCAAAGTCAACACGGGATTGACGATAACCGAGTTGATGTCAACAATTCACCATTGTAGATTTTGTTTGTATGTAGGGCCACTTTGTTTTGAATACACCAAATTAAGTTGCATAATACCCTTGATAATTTTAAAGTATAATGGCCGTGATAATGCCAGATTAGTTTAAGACAACGTGACGTTTTCAAGTCTGGAAAATTCATTAACGTAAAGAAACCAGTCATTTAATGCCAAAGATGCTGTAAACAACATCAACAAGAAGGTAATATGTTTATGAGATGGTAAAACGACCACATGCTGTTCAAATGTTCAATACCGAAACTGCTCATACACATGTTGTGATGGATAGGCTAAATGTAAACGAGTTAATGTGACTTGTTCACTAAAATAGATTGTTTGAAGTCATGTTATGAATTGTGAAGCTTCGATTTTCTTCTTTGGAACGTGCTAAGTTTTTAAAGAAGACATGCATTGCGCTGCTCTTAGCAAGCATAACTGAAAGCACTAATTGGACCCAACCCAACAGACTTTTTTTGGTTGCTTAATTATTCAGGAACATATATGTTACAGCCAAATATCAAAACATTATGCATTAACAATTATTACAAACACAAATGTAATAATACTATCGTTTGGTCTCCTTAGATTTTAAAAATACAAAACACACACCCAATACAGTTAAGCTCCTATAAATAAGAAAAAAAAAAAGACATTGACCACCAGATCCATCACAGAGAGAATACGGTTGAGGCAGTAGTTTTCATGACTTCGAGGTTTTGTCAATCAACGTAAAACTTTGCCAGACCAATATCATCATCGGGTCCTTGGAGTCCGTCAACCATGTCAACAAGTACGTACCCAGCTTCATCAGTCTTGATACCTTTTCCATTGTAATCCTCTAGATCAATCAAATTCACCAAGTCACCATAGATACTATCATATTCCTCCGCGTTAGCAGCACCCTGTACACAAACACTAGATCAATAAACATCAAACATGCACAAATGAGTTGTCTATTTCAACAAAGAAATAAAACCACATACCTCAGGCACCTCCAAGTCATCTAAACATATCACGTCATCATTAGCAGGCATCTCATTGGTAGGCAACATGACGCTAGAGGAGCCTGGTTCAGTAGCTGGACCTTTCAGTTTGTAATTCAGAGAGTTTATAGGCTCGTTCGTGACAATAGATGAACCTGGTCCAGTCACGTTCGTTGTAGCTGGACCTTTCTGCTTGTCATTCAGTGTGTTTGTAGGCTCATTTGCAGAACATGTGACGATAGGTGTTCCTGGTTCAGTCATGTCCATTGTAGCTGGACCTTTCTGCTTATAATTCATTATGTTTGTAGGCTCATTTTCAGAAAATGTGACAATAGATGAACCTGGTTGAGTCATGACCGTTGTAGCTGGACCCTTTTGTTTAACATCCCTTATAATGGAAGCATCAACTAGACCAACAATTGCTTGAGAATCAATGCTGTTGACCAGATCATCATTCCACTCATCTTCATTGAACGGTGCACCGTACTGTGCACCGTTTTTTGGCCCCACGCCGCTTTTCTCAAATAACCTACATAGCACATATGTATCCTGAAATCCAGAGATCAAACAGTAGAGTTATGAACTTATGATGATACTGTTATTGCCAAATGAAAAAACTGAAGCATAGAAAGTAGTACCTGAACGACTCCTGCATTAGCCAATTGCTCATCGGCCATTCTATACTCATGCACTACCCAATTTGTTCTTTCGCAATCTTTTGCACGACCTAGATGAAAAACCAGTGTCTTGATTGTTGCAACGGTTCTTCCCCTATATTCAACGTATCTGTCTTTCCCAGTAGCCTTCCAGAACCCAGTTTCAGTGGCACGATTGGCTCTACTACCAGTTGAATACCTTTTTGATTTGGGGCAGAAAAAGTACCATTCTAAGTCTCCGTTTTTCAAAGCCGATTTATCTAAAAATGCAACGTAATAATCCGTTAGGATTTTTTACAATAATAAAACATGATTTTACTAGGAAGTTCAAACCTTCACGTAATATACTTTTTAGTTTTCGAACATAACTAAAAGGATACACTTTTATTGTGATCATATTTAAGCTTTTATTATGTTTAATCAAACATCCAAAGATCGTTTACTACTAAATGATCCTCGCCTCATGTGATGATCATCTTAAACAGGTTCCTTCTGCTCCAAAATATATATATGTAGACGCATACACATATATATACGGGCGTGATCATTTCATAACTATGTTATGTTAAGAACCGCATAAGCATGTGTATATAGCACTTCAATGAAAAACGTAAATTTGAAAGAAAAACTTTATTTGACGATTCAGCATTCTCAAAACATATAACCACCCAAACAAAGAGTTCAGACAAAAACAATGTAAACAGGACATATAAATTATCTTATTAACTTAAAAATAATCAATGACTGTCACACTGATTTAGATTAAAGTAATGAACATAGACCATAGTAAACTAGCAAGCATCATAAGAAGCAATAGAAGAACTCTAATATAGCAGAACTTATTTTACTAAAAGGTATTAGATAAAAAAGAGTATAATTTATCTGTCCATATGTCTCGTCTTGGCGTTTTCAGAGACTCGTAGTATTTGTGACAGTTTTTCTAAATGTCAGAGGTTTATTGTTATAAACTATAAAGTCTATGCAAGCAGTACTTTTTATATCTGGAAATATATATACCTGGAAGATCTGATGGACAATAATCATATATGTTGACATCTGCAACAACATCGGAAGCGATTTCCTTCCCCAATAACTTCCTCTTCAGGAAGTACATGACGATTTCTTCATCGGTAGGGTTAAAGCGAAACCCCGGAACGAGAGATTTTCTTGCCATGAAAAACTAATCAAATGCCCAGCAATCAATACTTTATCAAAACCAATAATAATCTTGTGTAAATAACTAATAGCTGACAAACAAAACAAAATTCTTAATCGATATCAGGTCCAATGGCGGAAAATTATCCATCCGGAGCTCCCCAACTTCCCCTGGTTCATCAAGTGCGCATGGAAAATTAACCACACGTATGCGCAGTAGGTGTCAAAAGACATTTGTGTCCCCTGTAGATTGTCAAAAATAAATCATCTGAATCAAAATAAAAATAAAAATAAAAAACTGAAAGAGGGCCCACATGTGGCTACAAGGCTACAATCTCTCAGTTGACCACAATTAGAAAACATAAAGAACTTTTGGTCCAAATAAAATCCAATCATGAATACAACAAGTAGAAATTTAACCACTACATCAAAATATTCTACATAAAGTACAACAGATCATGCAAAATTGCAAACACACACAGAATAAATGTCAGATTTCATATTGTGTTTGACCTTAAGAAAGTTCTAAGAATAATAATAACCTTCATAAATGTACAACAAATCATAAACAAGATCGGTGTTCAATTTGCAAAAAAAAAAAAAAAAAAAAAAAAAAAACAGAAGTTCTGTTTAATTAATCCGCTAAGAGACCCATAAGGATACAACAACCACTCAGCTTAGATGCAGACAGTTGACCATAACTAACAAACATAAATAATTTTTGGTCCACAAAAAAATCCCATCATGAATAACATGAATACAACAAGTACAGTTTTTATCCATTTCAAACCACATCAAAATATTCTACACAAAGTACAACACATCATGCAAACAACACATATGGAATAAATGTCAAATTTCAAAAAAGTTCTAATCATAATAACAACCTTCATAAAAGGTACAACAAATTACAAACAACAAGATCCATGCTAGATTTGCAACAAAACCACAAAAAGTTTTAAATTTTAAATTAATCCGCTAACCTTCTTAATAATAATTTAATAAAAGACGCTACAAATTGTTCTACATAAAGTATAACAGATCATGCAAACAAACACATGGAATAAATGTCTAACTTAATCCCCTAAAAGTTTTGTTTTCAAGACAAATCATAAACAATAAGATCTGTACCATACTAAATCTGAACCAACAATTAATCCCCTAAAAGTGTTGTTTTCAAGATTGTTTTAATTAATCCCCTAAGCTTCTTAATAACCCTACTAAATCCGAACCAACAATTAGCACCTTTTACCGAACAGATACCAACTAAACAGAATCCGTACCGATACCGACAGAACAGAATCCGTATCGGTATCGTACGATACGTTATTCGGTTATATTTTAACTCGTTTTCGGTTTATATGTCACTTACTAATCTAAAATCACATAAATTGCGCATGTAATCAATCATCCGATCGGTGTAAATTAGCAAATACAAAATCCGAATTGGTTACGAACACAATCTAGTAGTACCAAAAGTCAACGCGTACATCAATCTTGGAACAGATTAACACACAAGATCGGAAGAAAAGCCCTAGAAACGTAAGGGTTTTTAGTTGAAGATGAAATTAGTAAGTAAAAAGGAACAAGAAAGAGTGAAACGAGAGATACGATTGATCTTACCCATATGACAGAAGTAAATAAACATCATTGTAAAGAATGAGAGGGTTGATATATAAAGAAAACAAAGAAAGATTGATGGCTTACCGGGGAAGGATAGAGAGAGAGGTGACGGATGGAGGGAGAAATTGTGATGAAGCAGTGATGTGAAAGTGATGCTGTTCGTTTGTTTTTTGGGTATTTTTGAGCTTTTAAGCGTGGGAATGAAAGTATGAAGCTATATCCGGACCGGTCCGGCCCAATCCAACTATTTAACTACACAAAGATCATATATGTTTTTTAATATTTTGCTCGTTTTGACCCGGTCTAAGTTTAAGAAGGCTTAGTGTTTACGTTTTGTGGGTTTTCTAGATGGTTCGTGGCTTCTCTAGATGCTAAATCCAGGAAACTTTTATATTTTAGTACCACTAGCGTGTATCTGTGATGTGGCGGGAGTGACAAGAGAAGTTATCGGTAATTGTGTCTTTTCTTATTCGTATAATATATCATAAGAGAAGTTATCGGTTAGTCAATTTCATTGTGGTGTGCATGGTTCGATCAACCAAAGCTGAAACTGAAGTCATCGGTTAATGTATTTTATGAACCAATTGGTTTTCGGTTAATCAATTCGGTTAGATTGACGGTTTTTTGCTCGATTCGTTTAGTTTCGGTTAATAGCCAAAACCAAACTTTGGTTAAAACTTTTGCTAAAAATACATAAAAATGAGGTATAAATACATGAAACACAAGTATGGATATATGAAATAGATGTATAAAATATGAAATACATAAACTAGAGGTATAAAAGTTAGAAATATATTAAAATATGAATGGTTTGGTTCGGTTAAACGACGGAAAAAAATAATTGATAACCGGTTTTTGGTTAAGTCGGCTAATCGGTTTTCAGTTAATTCAGTTTTTGGTAGATTTGCGTTCGGTTTTATCTATTTTTAGTTTGGTTTCGGTTAACGATTCAGTTATTGCTCGTCCCTAGACATTGTAAATCACGTAATATATCATCTATTATATATAATAAATGAAAGTGATTTGGGCCACGTGTCACTTGATTAGGGCATCCTCAATCCCATTTTCCCGCCCAACAGTGTTCCGTCCCTTTATCTCACTCCTAAAAACCCTAATCTTCTAATTCTTCTTCCGTACTCTTCTCTTCTCCCTTCTCTGGCGATTCAAGAAGACCAGATGCGATTCCTCTTTAGATCTGCGATCCCTCTTCCAGTTCTACCATCATCGATTCTTCTTTCTCACATTTATTCTCCATAAACCCTAAACTTACCAGAATTCTTTTTGCTCTTCATCTTGAAAGAAGGAGAGAAGATTCGAGAGATAGATCGAGAGATGGGGCGCCGGCTAAGGGTTCTGCTGTGTTTCTCTTACAAGATTCTTTCATCTTCTTCGTCGGCAAGGTTCTTCCATTTTAGGTTTGATTTGTATGTTTATAGATCTGTGTTGATTTCTTCTTATTTTCATACAAAGTGTCACACCCTGACTTTTGCGGAAGCATGGTTATTTGGTGTGACTTCTTAATACCATAGCAATCAATCATAACAATGCTATATGATAAAACCAAAAGATTTTCATTCATTAATAAAGTTTAGAAATTACCACAATACCATTGTTTAGAAAATATAGACGCCAATTAGTTACAAACCATAACACGTTCAGATGAGTTCCCATGGACTCAACAAAAGACTTTAAATAATCCTGAGCTTAGAAACATGTATCCCGTCGAGGAATAGGATACATCTTTTAAACTCTACGACCACGAATGACATCCTTTATTTAACACGCAGCTTGTAGACACATGCATACACCTGCCAGATCCGTTTCGTTCCCTGAAATACATGTAGTTTGAAAAATCAACAAAAGTTGAGCGAGTTCATGTGTTCGTTTGTGTATATGTATAAACCTTTGTAACGTTGTAAGTATGTATGTAAGTCCCTGGTATGTAGCAATAAGGAAAAATAGATCACCAATGGTTTGCAAGGCCATTGATATGTGTGAAGTGATGCAGGAAGACTCAAACCTAGCAGATTTCGCACCGGGCTTCCGGCTGTAAGACATAGTCACCACATCGTCCATTCAGCGGACTCAGGAGTGGGGCTCGCTACACCCAAATAGATCTATCACTCATGTCCCTCGGTCCTACAACGAGGATTAATGGCCTTAAGTATTCGCCTACCCACTCACATGATCTAAGTAGTATGCCCTCCTTAAGCTAACCATACCATGTATAAAAATGTCAGTATAATTGTAACATGTATTTCACCCCCGAAGTATAAAACTGAAAACAGTTAAAAGAAAAGGGGGACATGAACTCACCGTATTGCGTCTTCAGTATGTGTAACCCAAGTCTCCTCCGCAATCACGACTACCTACAGGGTACTAACGTCTATTAGACGAACGGGCCGTGCCTTTGCTTAGTATGAAGGTTTTTGAGTTACGTTTCTTGTGTTCCCGATATTATTCCAAGTTATATAATTAGTTGTTAAAATAATGAATATTTTAACTTGGACTTTTGGAATAATTTGTTAAACAATGTTTTTGTAGTAATACTTCTCATGTATTTGTATTCGTATTTCCTTCCCAAGGATGGGGGTATTTATACATGTATATTGTGGTTCCAAAATAATATATTTTTAAGTCTCACTTAAAATGTATATAATTTATTTGTCAAAAATTAGTGTATTCCCAAAATATATATTTTTCCCAAAAATAATATATTTTCATTCTTTGTATCCAAAATAATATTTACCCAAAAATATATATGTAAAAGTATTTTCCGGAATATCTCGTAGGTTACGTTTTCTCGTTCGGTTTCACAATACCAAGTATGTAACCTAAATATTTATTCCTTGTAATTTTTGGTATTATTCCGAAGTTATAAATGTGATGGTATTTTGCTAAGTTACATTATTTTGCCCTAAATAATATAACTAGTTCACAAATCGAACAAATATTCACACAAGCGTTTTAGTATAAAATATATACTCTAAATATATATTTATCCGCTTTTATTTGCGAAAACCCACCTCCGACACTTTGAAATATTGCAACAAAACTTATGGCGAAGTTTACTTCCGAAAAACAAAGTTAAACACATTTGTAAACACTTGTTAGAAAATAATTTTCTAAGTCTTGGGATTTTTAGAAAATTTCACCAGAGTTTCCCCTAAAAACGGGGGTGTCCATGCTATTAAACATATCATTTTCTTTTCAAAATCAATCAACAATCATCAACAATTAACCTTTACACAATTTCTGCATTACCAAGAGCAAAAATATATATGTTACACACTAATCATGAACTTGATATATTCCGAAAACGCGTAGTAACTTGGTAAAGATTTTAGTGGACTTAGTTACCTTCCAAAGCGTATTTTATTTCTTTAAAAATCATTCTCTTAAAATAATTTAGTGTTTACAACTTGTAAACAATTTTTACAAAAATTACCCTTTTGAACTCTTCTTGTAAATAAAAGGTCTTTACACTTATTTCATTTCTAGAAATATAAGTGTATGTAAAAGTCATGCTTTTCCAAAAATCGTTTCTTTAACTTGGTTTATTTACAAAAACCTTTTATAAAACTTGGATCTACATGATCATCAACTTATTTTGTTCACTTATTTTTCAAGAAATCTATTTCTTTCAAGTTCATGTCTAACTAGAAGATGATTATTTCATGTTTCACATAATCACCTTCTTAGTCTTGTTAAACCATATTTCTAAACATCATTTAACAAGATCTATATGATGACTAACATCACATAACCAAGAATCATTATACAATCAACAACATATTCATAACACATCCTACTAGTAACATTTCATTCTCATGTAAACTTTATGTAAAGGTTTATGTTTAAATCTTTTAGTTCATGTTCTTGGTGTTCTTGATATTCATCATACTTCAACTTTTAACTACTCAAAATGGAAGTAAACAAGAGTAAATCAAGACTTACTACTAGCTTATAGCTAGGGAAGATCTCTAGTGAAAATGGTGGAGAAAATGATGGTGAAAAGCAAGAAACAAAGCTCTTTGAAGTTCCACAAGTTTCAAGCTTCCTTGAATCACCTTCTAACCTTGAATGAAGCTTGAAATGGAAGAAGATGATGGTGTTAGGGTGGTGATGGTGGGGGCGGTTATGTGAGCCGAGAGGGAGGGGGTGGGGTGGGGTGAGTGAAGGAGTGGTGTGAAGTTTGAAAGTGATGATGATGATTTAGGGTGCCATACTTATAAGATGTTCTAAATATTTTAGCAACCACCACAAGTAACAATCTAATAAAATAATGAAATAAATCTAGAGAGTATGGTGAGGATATTTTGTTGGTGATCATGTGGGTCCTTTGGGACCGAATTCGGGTATGGGGGGGGGGGGGGGTTGGATGTAAATTTTTGATGTTAGTTGGTAATTTCAAGTTACAGTCCTAGTGTATACTTACATATATTAGTTACTTGATATTTAGTGGGTGTTAGGGTGTTCGGGGATCATGACTAGCCAAGAAATAATTAAACAATGTGTTTGGCAAAAATTTGGTGTCCCGGGTAATGTCCGGTTGCTCGGTTGGATACCGTTCCGTTAAAGTGTTTAATTATTCTGTAAAGTGTCCTTTATATATATTTTTGTGTCACATTAAATTCCCAACACTTAGGAAAGCATACAGGACTATTCTGCCATAATTTTGCACCTTACTAGCATGTTAAGATGCTGAATTTTATTAATAAATGCAGAATTCTGCACTTAAAGTGTGTTTTTGGCACTTCCCGGCACTTTAACTATCACCTAGTGACGCAGTTTTATGGTCCTCACTTCCCTACACTCCATACTAGTGTAGTACCCGATCCCTGGCCCATACTGGCCCTAAAAATATAGTCTATACATGTGCTGGCAGTGTCAGCATGTTTCTGAATTATCCGTTCAGTGTGCTATTGTGCTTTGTGCATCAAGTATGTCACTAAAGTTCAAGTGTAATAAATGAAGTGACGGTATGAAGTATGATGCATGTGTATGTATGATACAAAAATCATAAAGCAGTTTAAGTTGTCAGTTGTAATCAAGCACAGTCATTAATGTGACAACCCTCACTTTTACAGGTATCCGTACAGTTAATTAATTCTTAATTAGTGCTTAATTACTGTGCTTGATTACAATTGTGATTAAACTGTTTTTTATTCTCTGATACATACATACTCATGCATCACATTTTATTACTGTCACTCCATTCATTACATACAAACATTAGTGACAACCATGATGCACAAAACACAGTTAGCACACTAAAAGGATAACCCAGGAAACATGCTGACAATACCAGCACCTAGACAGACAATATTTTTGAGGCCAGTATGAGCCGGGAATAAAGTACTACACTAGTAGTGAGTGTAGGGAGGTGAGAACCATAAAACTGCGTCACTAGGTGATAGTTATAGTGCCCGGAAGTGCCTAAAACATACTTAAAATGCAGAATTCTGCACTATATAACCAAAATTCAGCATTTAACAATGCTAGTAAAGTGCAAAAACTTGGCAAAATAGTCCTAGATATTTTCCAAAGTGTTGGGAATTTAATGTGTCACTAAAAACAATATAAAAGACACTTTAAAGGTTAATTTAACACTTTAACGGATCAACATCCAACCGAACAACCGGACTTTACCCGGAACATAAAAATATTGCCAAACACATTGTTTTTACTTTTCTGAGCTAGTTAGGGTCCCCGAACACCCTAACACACCTTATATTACATAACACACTAATATACTAACTTAACCTTTATAATCTAACTAGATTATAACCATAACATTACATCCCAACCCCATACCCCCCCCCCCCTTCGAACCGGTTTGTGGAGTGGGGACACACCCCACAATTCTTTCATTATTTTATTTGTGGATGTTGGATATCTAAGAAGCACAATACATGTTGGATAATGGTGGAATTGGATTATAAATAAACTCAAGGGATTAAGACTTTCATTTTACAAACACACTTAGCAAACTTAACTCTCTTCCTCTCCTCTTCTCTTGTTCGGCCGAAGACCACCGCACACGCCACCACCATCATCAAGCCTTCGTCAAGCAATCTACATTCATACAAAGGTGCAAGTGGTCCAACAACTAAGCTTGGTGCACTCGGAAGTTCAAGAACCACTCTCGTTTCCTTTTATCCACCACTTTTACGCCTTGTTTCTTCCCTAGCCTTGTGCTAGTAGTAAGTGTTCTAAAACATCACCTTGTTCTTGATTTTAATGGTTAATCGATGGTTGAATGATGAAATGCTAAGAAACACTAATGAACATAATCTAAAGTCTTGAACATAAGTATTAAAGGGTGGATAAAGAGAAGATATATGGGTAAATCATGTAGATCTTGTGTTGTTATGATTATTACATGTTGTTTGTTAGTAGAAGCAAGATGGATCATCATCTAGACATACTAGTTCATGTTTAAGAACATAAACTAGTAAGATGTAAAAGTTAGAAATATGAAAGATGATGAATCCATCCATACATGAACCTTAAACTTGAATAAATATAATTTTTCTTGAAAAATAAGGTTATAAACATATGGATCTAAAGATCTACAAGTGGGTTTTCGGAAGAACCAAGCGAAAAATACTAGTTTTGTTAAAACCCGGATCTTGTATGAACTAAAAGCATTTTTGGTAACTAAACAAGTGTATAAACACTTGTGTAACAAGGAAATTTCATAAAGAAATATTTTTGTGAATCTTGACTAGAAGTTGTGAAACTTCATTTTCTTTAAAAATAAAGCTTTCAAGAAACTAATCTTATTTTTAAGGATAACAAGACCTACTAAATGTGTTAGTGACTTACTACATATTTTTACAAAACTTTCAAGTTCATGAGTTTGTGATTTAAGCTTATTTTGTCAAGATTAGTGATTAAATATTGTATGTTGTTGATTGTTAAATTGTTTGAATAAATTTTTGAAAAGAAAATGATACGCTAGTAAGCGTGGACGCCTCCATTTACAAAGGAAACTCTGGCGAAATTTTTCGAGAATTTCAACACTTAGAAATATTTTTCTAACAAATGTTTACAAATATATTTTTAACATTATTTTTCTAAATAAGCTTTGCCATGATTTTTATTACAAAAATACCAAGTGCCGGAGGTGGATTTTCGTAAATAAAACTTGATAAATATATATTTAGAATATATATTTTATAATAAGACGCTTGTGTGATTATTGGATTATTTGTGAACTAGGTATATATTATTTTTAGAGTAAAAATAATATAATTTGGAAATATTATGAAATTTCAACTCCAAAATAATACCAACGCTCTCACAAATAAATATTTAAGTTACACCGGTATTGTTATTACAACGCGAACTTTAAAACGTAACTTATGTAGTATTTCGGAAAAAATACTCTTATACGTATATTTTTTTATAGGTATTATTTTGGAAAATGTATGGGGTAAAATATATAATATTTTTGGGAAAAATATATATATTTTGGAGTTTAGATGTTCTAGATAAGTAAATTAAATATATTTACTAAGTGGGACTTAAAATATATTTTTCGGGATTATAAAGTATACATGTATAAAAACCCCCACCCTTGGGAAGGAAATACACATACAAAATAATTAAGAAGTGTGATTACGGAATAGTTACCTAACTATTTCTCCAAAAACGTTAAACCCTAAGCCAAGGCACGGCCATCCCTAATAGGTATTAGTACGTGTAGGTCGTCACGCAGCAGGTTGAGTTGGAGACTTACGTTTCGGGATACGCACTTCTGTGAGTTCATGTTCCCCCTTTTCTCTTTACTGTTTTCAGTTTTATACTTCGGGGGTGAAATACATGCGACAATTATTACAGACTTTGATATACATGGTATGGTTAGCTTAAGGAGGGTTTACTACTTAGATCATGTGAGTGGGTATGTGTTACTTGGGGCCATTAATCCTCATTGTAGGACCGAGGGTCAAGAGCGATAGATCTATTTGGGTGTAGCGAGCCCAGCTCCTGTGTCCAACTGTGCGGACCATGGGGTGACTTTGAGCCCGACGCAAAAATCTGCTAGGTTTGAGTCTTCCTGCATCACTTCACACATATCATTGGCTTTGCAACCCAATGGTGATCTCTTTTTCCTTAATTGCTACATACCAGGGATTTTTCATACATACAGACATATTACAAAGGTTTATACATACTCACTTTTACATGAACTCGCTCAACTTTTTGTTGATTTTTCAAACTACATGTATTTCAGGAAACTAGGGGATCTGGCAAGGTATGCAAGCTCGTCAAGCTGCGTAGGAATAATGATGTCATCCGAGTTTAGGAAATGTGACCTTTGCCTGGACGGGTCACAAGTCTTAAACTGTGTTTTTATTCATGTTATGTGGTTGTGTCTTGTGAACACATTTTAAATTATGTCATGTCGTAATCTGTTTTAAGTGTCGACTTTTAAACAATGTTGTCGTGTTTACTTTTAACACTTGTTGAATGGATGAACATCATATGTTTTATTTCATATAGCATGGTTATGATATGTGCTATGGTATTAAGAAGTCACACCAAAATAAACCCACGCTTCTGCAAAGCCAGGGTGTGACAGCTTGGTATCAGAGCAACGATCATAGCGAACTAGGATTCTTTCTCGAGTCTAGACTATGATCACTAGGGCTCTCACGAAAACATTTTTACATTGCATACACTAAACGTCCAGATCCAGGATACAAAACATTTTTACAAATAAAAGGCACAAATACATTTTTCAAAATTTATATTTTATTCTTAGAGACTGAGGGAGGATCAGTCTTAGAGACTGAGGGAGGATCAGTCTTAGAGACTGAGGGAGGATCAGCCTTAGAGGCTGGGGAGAATTAGTCTTAGACACTGGGAGGTTGGTCTTAGAGACCAGGGAGTTAGTCTGAGAGGCTAGGAAGTTCAGTCTGAGAGGCTGGGAGGGTAGTCTAGGAGACTAGGATGGTTACTTGTTTGCTTTATCATGGCTAACGTGTTTATTTGACTTTATGATTGATATTGTGCATATATGTGATTGTGTTACAGACGTCATGGTTTCATCGTCAGACACAGGAGTATCGGACACACTAGACCCCATGGCGATCATGTCAGATGACGAGATTTCATCAGAGCGAGAGGTCTACACATCAGACCCCACCAGCACAGACGATGATGATTTCCAGCCGTTCGCGCTGCTGGACGTCGGAGTTGAGCCTGCTGATGGCATTCCTGCCGGGGATCTACCTCTTGCGGTGATCCCTGCTCCCATTCCGCTTGCTGCTTTCCCAGTAGTAGATATGCCACTCGATGTCGTTTCTGATGACGACATCGATCTGTTTGAGGAGGATCCGCCTGAGGCTGACTATGAGGGCGGGGCCCCTATTGATGCTGACGTTATTCTTCCCATTGCTGAGGCCCCTATAGAGGAGCTTCCTGTTGGTTCACCTGTCCCGGACTCATTGGAGTCTGTGGCATCTGCATCTTTACACGACCATGGTGTGCAGCCTCACTTTCCTGACCTGACATGGCGATGTCAGCTGCACCCGGTCCATCGCACGAGTTCGAGTTTGAGGTCGATGACGCTTTTGAGCCGATCTTTCCCCCTGACTTCGATCCTGACCATGATATTGAGTTTATTCACATGGATCAGCCCCTAGAGGCGCCCATAGATCCTATTGATCCTTTGCTTGACATCCCTGCTGATTTTGATATGGATCTTGTTGACCCGGAGCCTGCTGTGGCCCCAGAGCCTGTAGTTGCTCCTGACCCTGCATTAGAGCATGACCCTATCCATGATGATGCACCAACCGTTGCCCCTCCTGTTGGTGATATACCCGTTGCTGATCTTCTCGCTGTTGCTCCACCCTTGATAGATGATCCTATTGTTGATGCACCATTTCCCGATCCCGTGCCGGTACTGTTTGACCGCGCAACTTTTGCTACTCATATAGATCCACGTTACGCCGACACCCTCAATGGGTGGATCGACGATGACGACTATCCACCGTACGCGGTGCCCGTCACACCTGTTTCTGCGCCCACTGATATTCCACTATCCCACCCACACACGACCGATGTCCATCGTACTGATCTTCTGATTACCTTTCTCCAGGACATCCCTCCACCACGTCCTGGGGAGGGTTCATCGCGACAGCCTTTTGGTCACATACCTTTCATGCCAGGAGGCAGCCAGTTTATACCACATATTTCTCATCCTACATCTGTTCCACCTATATCGACGTCTGATCCTGTCATGTCCCAGTTTCCTTCTGTTGCACCACCTACTGCACCATCTTTCATTCCATCTAGCGAGCCATTTTTATGGACTACGCCCCCTATCATGCCACTGTCTGATCCGTACCACCCATACCATGTTGGGTACTCTACGGAGGACACCCTCACTTCCTTGATGATACAGCAGGATGCATTGACGCGTCGTATTAAGGATTTGGAGAGAGCTCCATGTCCATCTTGTCATTGTCAGACCCCATTTGCAGCACCACACACTCCTCGTCCACTTTCCCCCGATTCAGACACTCGTTTCATGACTTCTGAGCAGCAGATAGCATATTTGCTGCGCGCCTTTCGTGCCTTAGAGGAGGACTGGTTACACATGCGTCGTTTACTTTTCTCTCATTTTCCTCCTCCTCCTCCTCCTCCTCCTCCGCTGCCATCAGCATAGGCATATTTTTGGTTTTATGCAGGTCGATCTTTTGGTGAGAAGGTCGCTATTGAGCCAGCTTACGAAGCCTTTTAAGAGATCACACTTTTTGTATATGATAGTTATAGACAGATTTGTACTTTTGGGGGTGATGTAGCCCCATGATCTTACTTTGACTTGTGATGTACTATTAAACTTGTAAAACACTGTTGTGGTCGTTATTAATGAAAAGCTCAATAGCAACATTCTCACTACATGCTTTGTTGAGTTATATGTTTTAATTTATAACATAAGATGTTATGTGTTGATGGATGTTACTGTATATTAATATTTATTATACTTACTATGACCTGACCAACATAATCATCTTTTAGAAGATGCCTCCAATACGCGATGTACGCATGCCTACTAACGAGGCGGAACTCCAAGGGATCATGGCCGCAGCTATAGCACAATATGCAGCCTCCCAAGCAGGAACAAGCGGGAGCATTTCGAACAACAACGGCAATAACAATCCACCCCATGGTAATGTCAAGTTGCTTGAGACATATTGCCATACATTTGGATATTTATAGCACGTCCGCTAATACCATTTGTAAATTCTAACGTATGTGCAGGGTGCACCTACAAGCAATTCCTCGACTGTAAGCCCGTGACTTTCAACGGCATTGGGGGTGCTGTTGCATTTGTTAGGTGGGCTGAGAAGACAGATTCTGTCTTAAGAATGAGCAAATGCGCTCCCGAGCAACAAGTAACCTACATCTCAGGGTTGTTTCTGGATGGAGCCCTATCGTGGTGGAATCTGCAAGTGCAGACTTTAGGAGAAGCTGCTGCTTATGCGTTAACATGGGCCAAGTTAAAAGAGTTAATAAGGAAGAAGTATTGCTCGCGTGCTGAAATACAAAGGCTAGAAACTGAGTTCTGGCATCTGAGAATGGATGGTCCCAAGATTTCAGAATATGTTCAAAGATTTCATGATTTATCTCACGTAGTACCGTACATGGTCACGCCAGAGTTTAAGCGTATTGAGAGATTTATCTGGGGATTGGCACCCCAGATAATGAGTATGGTTACCACGTCCAAGCCCGCGACGATTACGGAAGCAATCGATCTTAGTGTGGCGCTTACTGAAGAGGCCATTAGGTTGAACAAGTTCTCAGTTTCTGATCAGAAGAAAAAGGAAACGCATGTTGAGTCATCTGGTGAAAATAAACGGAAATTTTCAAACTTCAAACAAGGTACCACAAGTGTGAGCAAGAAGAGAGAGTCGAGCACACCGGCTAGGGCCAAAACCGGTGTTGAAAGCAGAGGAAAAGGTTACATGGGCACTTTGCCTAGGTGTGATACATGCCAGCGCCATCATTCTGGCTCGTGCGGATTGAGAAAATGTGAGTCATGCGGAAGGAACGGCCACTCGAAGGAGACGTGTTGGGCCAGAACTGGTACTGGGCGTGGTGGTAATCGAGGTTATGGGAATGGTAATGGAAGTCGCCCGCAAGGGAATAATGGCGTGAATGGAAACCGTGGGAATGTTGCGAATCAAACTGGGAATGGAAATCGCAACCAAAACAACACTCAAGCTGGGAATGGGAATGGCCAAGGGCCAGGATGCTTCAATTGTGGGGATGTTGGGCACTTTAAGAGGGAATGCCCAAAGCTGAATCAAGCCCGTGGGAGAGTATTCAATATCGGCGCAAGGGAAGCGCGCCAGGATCCAAACGTAGTCACTGGTACGTTCCCTATAAACCAACGTTTTGCATCTGTTCTTTTTGATACTGGTGCCGATTATAGTTTCGTATCGTTAGAATTTAAGAATATACTTGGGTTGACACCTAGTAAGTTAGACGTTCCGTACTCGATTGAATTGGCAAATGGGAAACTAATTGAAACGGGAGAAGTCATCAGAGGATGCGTGATAGAATTGGGAGGGAACGAATTTACGCTAGACCTACTGCCTATCGAACTGGGAAGCTTCGACGTGGTAGTGGGAATGGATTGGTTGTCGAGCAACAAGGCCGAGATCGTTTGTCACGAGAAGACCATTCGCATCCCTACGACGGATGAAGAAACGATCGTAGTGCACGGAGAGAAGCGTGATGCACCTCTGAGAATTATTAGCTGTCTGAAAGCTAGAAAGTGTTTACAGAAGGGATGTGTTGCATTCTTAGCACACATCATGGATAAAGAAGCTACTGAGCCAAAAATCGAAGACATTCCAGTCGTAAAAGGATATCCTGAAGTCTTTCTATAAGACTTGCCAGGATTACCGGCTCAAAGGCAAGTCGAGTTCCACATTGACTTGGTTCCAGGCGCCACGCCTGTAGCCAAGGCACCCTATAGACTTGCGCCTTCGGAGATGCAGGAGTTGTCGACACAACTCCAGGAGCTGTTAGACAAAGGATTCATCAGGACAAGCTTCTCACCTTGGGGAGCTCCAGTTCTGTTCGTTAAGAAGAAGGATGGTAGTTTCCGTATATGTATAGACTACCGCGAGCTTAATAAGTTGACTATCTAGAACATATTTCCTTTGCCTAGGATTGATGACCTGTTCGACCAACTGCAAGGTTCGAGCTTTTATTCAAAGATCGATCTTCGATCAGGATATCATCAACTAAGGATACAAGAGGAGAGTATCCCGAAGACGGCCTTTAGGACTCGTCATGGACATTACGAGTTCCTAGTTATGCCGTTTGGGTTGACGAACGCACCGGCAGTTTTCATGGATCTAATGAACCGAGTCTGCAAGCCGTACTTGGACAAGTTTGTGATCGTGTTTATTGACGACATTCTGATCTACTCGAAGACGAAGGACGAGCACGAACAACACCGAAGAGCTATTCTAGAGCTACTTAAGAAGGATAAATTATACGCTAAGTTCTCGAAGTGCGAGTTCTGGCTACGTGAAGTCCAATTTCTTGGACATGTGGTTAATGGAAATGGAATCCATGTGGATCCAACAAAGATCGAGGCGATTAAGAATTGGGAGACCCCAAAGACGCCAACCGAGATTCGACAGTTTTTAGGTTTGGCTGGTTATTATCGAAGGTTCATTGAAGATTTCTCCAAGATCGCTCAACCTCTGACCGCACTCACACAGAAAGACAAGAAGTTTGATTGGGGTGACAAGCAAGAAGAAGCGTTTCAGTTGTTGAAGAACAAACTTTTTGACGCACCGATCTTATCGCTACCCGAAGGAACGGACGACTTCGTGGTATATTGTGACACTTCGCGTCAAGGTTTGGGTTGCGTGCTGATGCAGCGCCAGAAGGTTATAGCATATGCGTCATGCCAGTTGAAGATTCACGAGAAAAATTATACCACGCACGACTTGGAGTTAGGCGCGGTGGTATTTGCGTTGAAGATCTGGCGACATTATTTGTATGGTACACGGTGTACAATCTTCACTGATCACAAGAGCTTACAGTACATATTTAATCAAAAAGAGCTTAACATGAGGCAAAGACACTGGGTAGAGCTGTTGAATGATTATGATTGCGAAATCAAGTATCACCCAGGGAAGGCAAACGTGGTCACCGATGCCTTGAGTCGAAAAGAAAGGATTAAGCCCATAAGGGTTAGGGCTTTGGAGATGATTGTCCAGACAGACCTCTCTTTGCGCATTCGTGCCGAGCAGAGAGAAGCTTTAAAAGAAAGGAATATCGAGGATGAATATCTCCGTGGGATGGAGAAGCAGCTGGTACCAAACGAGGAAGGGACTTTATGGTTCATGAAACGAATTTGGGTTCCTCTGTTTGGTGGTTTGAGAAAGGTTATTTTTGATGAAGCCCACAAATCTCGGTACTCAATTCATCCCGGTGCGGATAAGATGTGATCTTAAGGATTTCTACTGGTGGCCTAGGATGAAAGGCGATGTTGCAGTATATGTTAGTAAATGTTTAACGTGTGCCAAGGTTAAGGCAGAATACCAGAAGCCCTCAGGTCTTCTGCAGCAACCTGAAATACCCAAATGGAAATGGGAACAGATTTCCATGGATTTCATAACAAAATTGCCAAGGACGCCCAGAGGCCGTGATACTATTTGGGTAATAGTAGACCGTCTAACCAAGTCTGCGCACTTCCTGCCAATCAAAGAGAAAGACAACACGAGTAAACTTGCAGAAATATACATGCGAGAGATTGTTGCACGTCATGGAGTGCCTCTCTCGATTATCTCTGATAGAGATGGGAGATTTGTATCAAGGATTTGGCAATCCTTCCAAGAAGCTTTTGGCTCGCAGTTGAATCTGAGCACTGCATTTCACCCGCAAACTGATGGCCAAAGTGAACGAACTATTCAGACGTTGGAAGATATGCTGAGAGCATGTGTAATGGACTTAGGTGGTAGTTGGGATAATCATTTACCTTTGGTCGAATTTTCATACAACAACAGCTACCATACAAGCATTGGAGCCGCGCCATTCGAAGCTCTATATGGACGCAAATGTCGATCACCCTTATGCTGGACGGATGTGGGTGATAGACAGCTTGTTGGTCCCGAAATAGTCCAAGAGACGACAGACAAAATTGCACAGATTTGAAAGTGCATCGAGGCGGCTCGCGACAGACAGAAAGCCTATGCAAATCGAAGAAAGAAACCTTTGGAATTTCAAGTTGGGGATATGGTTTTGTTTAAGGTTTCACCCTGGAAGGAGGTGGCACGCTTTGGAAAGCGTGGGAAGTTGAATCCGCGTTACATTGTGTTGGATCGTTCCGTGACCCTAAATAGTCAAGTTGAGCAGTTCACAATCATTTGCTAAGGCGGAATCAAAGTAAACAACTTCAAAACAGCTTGTTCCTTTTAACTATCTTTTCTATTACTGATTTCTGAGTCTTTACAATGATTTCTAGCAAAAATCCGGCAGCACCTCGACTCACACACAAGATCTGGTCCGCTTGAAATGAAACAACACAACCCTATTTATAGACTAGTAGATTTCGCTTGAATGTGTCACATCCCTGTTCAAGCGAAATCACATGTGTTGATTTCGCTTGAACTGGTCCATGTCACCTTCAAGCGAAATTACATTCAAACATGTAATCTAACCCTAATTTTGACCCTGTTGTGTGTTCATTCAACCTATCTAGACATAAGACTCGATTAAGACAAAGTTAACAAACACTAGGTGCACCAACAGACTCCCCCTTGGATGTTGACGAAGTCTTCGGCGTCGAGTCTTTAGTCTTTGTCTTTTTATCCAAATTGTCTTGACATTGTAAAGCTCCCTTTAATCTTCTATCTTCAAAATTTTAATCTTCAATCTCCCCTTTGAATGTTGATCCAGAATTCTGACTCCCCCTTTCGTAGACTCCCCCTCTCAATAAGCTAGAGCTTTAAATTCTGGTTCAAACTTTGACATTTTGAAGCCATGGGGAACTTGATTCCTGTATAATCTCTACCCAAATATAAGATATATGATAATAATAATTTCAATCCAAGACTTACCATTTAACCTTCAGTATTAAGAAATCCACTTAAGTATTCAGGTCCAAATTAATGACCCTGATTACTCAATTAATCTTCCAAGTCCAACTTAATGACCTTGGTTGATCTGAGACAAATCACACTGACATTTGAAAACAAATTAGTTCAAACATTTCTGAAAATTACAAGTTTCAAATTAATGAACTTGCTTTAACTTTCCAACTTTCACAAACTTATCATGTTTTAGCTCCAAACTCATCCTCCAGCCCAGAAACTTCCTGCATCTGCTTCAATTCGAATCTGAAGATCAACTCTCCACTTTGGTTTGTCAGAAAATAAAGCAGAAATGTAAAATCTTTTTGGATTTTTAATAAAGGTTCTAAACTAGAAATGAAATACAGAACTAAAAAGCAATGAAAGTAAACTATATACAAACATATTCTTGGCGAGCGTGTTAGGGAATCATATCAGCTATTCGACAAGTCACAAGTACCGTTAAGCTTTGATTACATTCTTAGAATTAAACAATTCGCTTAGATTGTCGATATACTGATCCACTTAAATTTTCACACAATTTTCAATCTGTTCAGGATACGAATTTAGTATTTTAGAGACTTAAACTTATACATGTGTCCCACCTCTTGAATATACTCCCGTATCCAAATCCCAATATTCAGTCTTACAGGTGAGTATACCACAGATGATATCTGTAAGGGGTTAAATTGCGAAGAACCGTGAGAGCTCAGGTCAGAACTTCCGTTCAGCAGAGAGATGACGGCTTCGACTTTGGTGTGTCCCCTTTAGAGGATCTTTTTTACAACAACATTGATTAGCAATTTTATTGTCTCATCATTTATGCTGAGGGCGGCGCTATATTTCAAGCACGCAGAAAGTATTATTCGGGGACTAGGTCAGAACTTCCATTCAGCAGAAGTCCCGGAATAATACCCCAGATATCACTGAGTATAAAGACCTAGTATCTCAGAAAGAGGGATTTTTCAAACGAGATTTCAGGGGTTACCTATATATCCAAGTAGTGTTCCCCACGAAATAAGCAAGTAAGGATTTAGGTTTATATCCTGAACAAACCTACTAAATGTGCAAAAACCTACTGGCACATCATCAGCGAGACTGTTTAACGCATTTAACATTCCATATCTTTAGCATACCATAACTGTCAAGCCGATGTACTATCATTTTCCCTTTTTACACAAGCTCTTTTTCATTTTCTATTGTTTTTGGATTTTGAAAATATCTCATGTTTTTGTATTTTTGAAATTTTTTACTGTTTTTGTATTTTCTGAAAATATTACCCTACTCCCCCTAAATACCAAAACAAGTAAAAAATCGACAAATCATTGCAGATTGCTTCTCAACATCATCTACAATGTCTCATTCATCAACACCAAGAATCTCCTCCAACACCGATAAAAGCTTCATTCCGTTCAGCTTTAGCAAATACTGAAAACGTGTTTTATCAAATGCTTTGGTATGTAAATCAGCTTTTTGTTCATCAGTGTATATTTTCTCAATTCGTATCAACTTCTTCTCAAAACAATCTCGAATGAAGTGATGACGAATTTCAATGTGTTTGGTTTTAGCGTGATAAACAGGATTTTTAGTAATGTTAATCGCTGCCTCATTATCAACAAAGATAGGGGTGTTTAGAAATTGCAAACCGTAGTCGCGCATCTGTTGCTGGATCCACAAGATCTGAGAGCAGCAACTGCTAGCAGATACATACCCCGCTTCACATGTGGATAAAGCCACAGTGTAAGCACCGCTTTTTCGTTTTTATAAAGTAATAACTTTAATGATTTAAAGACTTTACATTTGACTACATTCATATAAACTTTTGACAGAATTTGGGCATGACCCGTTTGTATAACGAGCATACCCCTGTTTTAAACATAATCCAACTGAATACAACACTACGATTTGTTCAACAACATCCTACTAAAACCAAACAACGAGTTTTGAAAAGTATGACTACTAACAAGGTTATGCAAAATAGACAAGTATTTGACACAAAATGTTAAAGCAAACTAGCGGAAGCGATTGGCATGACATATCAAGAACACGTGCTCACTCCAATTCTCCAAGTTGCCTAAGATGAGGATTTACCTACATTCACAAAAAAATTTTAAAAAGTTAATCATAGTGCTTGTTTCGCTTACAATAACATCAATAATTCCCTTCGTTTATGTTCTTTTATTTCTATTACGCATTCGATTGCCCAACTAAGTGGGTTGGCATATATTCTTATAATGAGATTCACGCATATCACTTACAACCCGGTAACATCGGATTAATTGCTTTCAATATAATTTCTTCGTTCTATCCGCTGAACGGATTTAACTTCATACATTACTTATGGCATTCATGACTACCCATTCTAAGCGGATGGTACTTTATTCTTACTCGACTTGTTCAATTCGAACCAGTCGATTTGCATAACATATCATAACTTTCGTTAGCATAACCAAATCCACAAGGGATTTGCTTTCCACCTTCTAATCGCCATATTCATTATAACAAGGGTTGTTCATCACAATTTTTAACAAGGTGTAAGTAAGGATTTGTATGCAATAGAACATACCTCGGTCTTGCGTGCCTTCCGTTTTCCTAGTGCTTGTACCTTCTTCCTTCACGCCTACATTACAACATTCATTCATTTAGTTCATCTACTTCATTCTACCATTTTTCCAAGTTGCTCATAAATTCATCTCTTAAGCATTTCATCAAACACTTGGTAGGCATCATAATTAAGGTATAAGGTACAAGTCTCTAAAGCACATCTTTACTAGTTCATCATCACCCACATTCATATTTATTCTAATTTTGCATAATTAATTCCTCCTACATCAATTTATCTAACATTCAAGCGATACAAACTAGATCATATATCAAGATAACATACAATCAAAATCATTATGATCTTCTTAATCATAACACAATTTCACAAAGTGGGTTTTCACTACAGTCTTTCATGCAACCTAAAATCACACATGATTCTTGTCCTAGGAAGCAATTCTAACTCAGATTTCTCACAATAGATACAAGAAATCGCATTTGGGTTTAACCCCTTTACTCTAAAATTCATCTTTTCAGAAAATTAAACTTACCACTTCACTATGTATGCATAGATAATCGATAAACTTGAGACATGCAACTGATTAGACTTGAATTTCTTGATCAATTAAGTGATTTAGCAAGGGCAAGGGTTTTCACCCTGTTTCTTCTTGTTCGATCGATCCTAGGTACGCACCAGGATATATTTTTTTGTGTTTCTACCTTTTAATTCCCCAATTATTAAAACTTTTCACATTACACCCCTCCAAGTTTAATAACTATCTAATTCAAGCATTTTTCCAACATTAACTTATATCTTATCATAACCCGTCAACTAAGTTAGTTTATTTGTTCACTTTCATTTATTTTAATATTAACCGATTTATGGGGCGTTACACACAGAGGTCTACTTTTTGCATTGCCAGGTGACCAATCGTGATCCGAAAAACTGGCACCCCGCTGTTGTTGATTTAGCGTTAACTTTGCAGCTTCCGAAATCTGAATCGGAATATCCTTCGAGCATAAAATTGCCATCTTTTAGATACCACAACCCCAATGATGAAGTTCCTTTCAGGTAGCGTAATATCCTTTTGGCTATTACCATGTGCGACGCTCTCGGATTAGATTGAAATCTTGCTGCGAGGCAGGTTGGGTACATGATATCGGGTCTTGAAGCTGTCAAATACACCAGCGATCCGATCATGGAACGATACATCATTTCATCTACCTTCTCTCCGGTGAGATCAGGGTTTATCCCATGATTCGTTGCTAATGGGGTGGAAGCTGGAGTAGAACCTGACATCCTGAATTTCTCCAAGATATCATGAACGTACTTCGTTTGATGTATGAATATTCCTTTCGGTAGTTGATCAACCTGTAATCCCAAGAAGAATTTCATCTCACCCATTGATGACATTTCGAATTTCTGCTTCATAACTTGTTCAAAATCTTTACACAAATTTTCATTTGTTGACCCAAATATGATGTCGTCCACGTATATCTGAACAATCAGAAGATGTCTGTCAACCTCTTTGGTGAAGAGAGTGGCATCCACTTTTCCACGAATGAAACTGTTGGCTAGCAGGTGTTGAGACAATGTCTCATACCAAGCTCTCGGGGCCTGGTGTAAACCATACAACGCTTTATCTAGCAAGTAGACCTTGTCTTTATGGATTGGATCGGTGAAGCCCGGTGGCGAATCCCTGAACTACGAGTCCCTGAACTGAATCCCTGAACTACGAGTCGAGCTTTGTTACGAACAACAACTCCTCTATCGTCTCTCTTGCATTTGAACACCCACTTGGTGTTTATCTTCCTCTGACCATCAGGCAAGTCTACTAACTTCCACACTCCCAATTTCTCAAACTGACTCAACTCTTCTTGCATAGCATTGACCCAAGAATCTTCAGTTAGCGCCTCTTTGTATGTACGCGGTTCAATCTGCGAAATAAAACAACTAAGTGAAAACTCGGTTTGTAAAGGTGCTACTGTAGAATAAAAACAAGTAAGGCCTTGGTCAATTTGACGTCTGGTGCGAACGCCTGTTTGCAATTCTCCAATGATCAGCTCCTCTGGATGATATGAAAGAGTTCTTGGCATCACCTCGCCTGAAACATCTACCTCACCTTCCAGATTAGTAACATTCTAATTTGCACCTTCTTCACTAACTGGGTTTGTTTGACTTGAGATCTGAATTTGCTCCCCCTCAGAATCTGAATCACCACGATCAAATACTGGCATGTTCTCAGATTCTTGATTATCATTCTGTACCGTCTGATTATCATGAGCAACTTCATCTTGTTGAATATCATCATGTTCTCCAGCATTGCTCGGACCTGCTTCATGATCATTTGAAGTTTGTCGTGGTCGTCTTGAATACTCAGCTGGGAACCTTTCTTGCGGTTCTTCATACTCTCTCAGAATATCCAACTCGTCAAAGAAGTCTTCTTCTTCTTCCTTTTCTTCTACCATGTCAAACGAATCCCACAAAGTATCATAATGAAAACGCCATGAATCTCCAGGATTCTGCAGTGGCATTGTGTAACCTTGACACTCAACATTATGTGCTTCCATAATCCGCTTCAAGCTTGGAACAAAGACTCGTTTCAATGGACTTTGATAACCCACAAAAATTCCTTCGATGCTCTTTGGACCAAATTTACCAAAAGGCTCTAGAACGATGCAGGGAGACCCAAACGGTTCTAAATACTTTAGGTTCGGTTTGCGGTTATTGATCAGCTCGAAACACGTCTTATTGAATTTCTTTATAGTGAGAACCCAATTGTGTGTATAGCATGCGGTGGATATTGCTTCTGCCAAAAAATTTACTGGTAGCTTTGAATCAGCAAGCATCGTCCTAGCCGTTTCAATTAGCGTCCTGTTCTTTCTTTCTGCTACTCCATTCTGCTGCGGAGTGTAAGGAGCACTAAATTCATGCAATATACCTCTTTCATCACAATATTCTTCCATCTTGTTGTTCTTGAATTCAGTACCATTATCACTTCTGATTCTTTTGATACGCCTTTGGTACAAATTTTCAATTTTCTTGAACAACGCCATCAAACTTTCAAACGTCTCATCTTTCGTCTTCAGAAAAAAACCCATGAAAATCTGGAATAATCATCAGTTACCACAAGACAGTAAAGATCCCCTGTAATACTTTTGACATTTACTGGACCAAACAAATCCATATGTAGTCTTTCTAACGGTCTTGAAACTGAATTGACTTTCCTTTTAGGATGTGATTTCTTCTTCTGCTTGCCTTTGATGCAACTAATGCATTCTCCCTCAAGATGAAAACCTTTGACATGAACACCTATAACCAAATCATTGTGCACCAAATGATTCATTTTTCTAAGATATATATGACCCATCTTCCGGTGCCACAATTGCGATTCTTTCTCGGTTGCTTTTGACACAAAACAATGTGCCTGACCCGTTGTTGTAGTTGCTACACTCATGTCCAATACATACAAATCATTCACTCTAGGTGCTCTCATGATAATCCATTCTTCAGGGATAACAAATCCTGGCTTCAAGATCAAACATTCTTTGTCTGTGAAGTGAGTGGTATACATCCTATCACAGATCTGAGATATGCTCAGAAGATTGTTTTCAAGCTCGGCAATGTAGTTAACTCTTTTAAACGTAACAATCCCATTGGATAACGTTCCTTCTCCAATTATTCTACCACCTTGATTTCCTGCGAATCCCACGTAACCTCCATTGCAATTTCTAACATCGTACAGCAATGCTGTCTTCCCTGTCATGTGCCGAGAAGTTCCACTATCCATAATCCATCGTGAAACAGATCTTGGAAGCTCCTGCACATATCACAAACATTTAATGAGGTTTTGATGCCACCCAAGCCTCTTTTGACTCGGGTAACTTGACTTTAATGTGAGTTTTAGCAGTGTAAAGTGGCGGAAAATTTTTATCATTCATCTTCAAGTTTTCTTCTGATCCAACCTCAACCTTTTTGTATAAGAAAAACTCATCTATCTTAAGTTGACCGGTTGGTTGATCTTTCTTTTGAACATTCTTCTTTTCTGGTGGAATAGAAGATTGTTTCTCCAATTTTTCATAATAATCCAAAGGAACATCCATCTTTACCGGAGTGGTAAAAGACGGTTGTTTTTCTGACTCTGAAACTTTTGGTTTTTCAACAACTTTTGGCTTCCACGTTTGTTGAGATGAAGCAACCCGTTTATAAAATTTGTCATTTTTAGTTACCAGATTCTTAACAGGTTCAATTTTGATTTCTCATTTTTCAAAATTTTCTCAACAACCATTAGAGCTTTTCCCTTCACATCAACTTTCTTCTTTTGACTCTCAACAACTTCAGACTTAGGCTTAAAGTTGGTACACTTTCGTGCAATATGCCCAACTTTGTTGCATCTAAAGCATGTACGAGTATCAACTACTCGACTTGTGCCTTCAGTCTGAGGTTGTGAGGCCCTCTCCTAAAAAAACTCTTCATTCGTCTTTGAAAAAATCTTAGACTCCTCATCAGAAAGTGAACTCGAACTTGACACAAACACTTTCTTCTCAGCAAATTTCTTGTTTTGAAAATTCTTTTTCTGATAACTCTTACCACCCTGATAAACACCCGACCATCTGTTTCGATTGTTGTTAAAAAAATGCGGTGGAACAACAGGTTTCTTATAGTAAGCTTTATCTTTCTCAAAATTCATTTGCCTCTTTGTCTGATTCAAACCTTCTACTTCAGACAAATCAATTTCAACCAGTTTGAAAACATTTTTCAACTTGTTCATATTAACATTCTCTAGAGGAAACTCAGAATCCGAATACAACTTATCAGATCCAGCCATCTTGTACATCACAAGACCCGGTTCATCACCTAAGTTGTTTTTGGATTTTGGTTTCAGAAAGTAATTGTTCAGAAAACACTCTTCATCCTCAGCTGAATCACTATCCAAAACACTTTCAGCCATGCCTTTAACAATCTCAGTTTGCACACTATCATCAGATGATGATGAAGAAAATGTAACATCAATTGACTCTGGAAGTTTTATCTCATTTGTTTCATCTTCATCAATAACCAACCCTGATTGTTTCTTTGAATAATTGTTTAGAACTGGTGGTGGAACCTGATGAAACCCCACCCAGTTCCATCAGCATACACATCTTCGCCTGCTTTGTTCTTCCCAATGGGTTTGGGAACAATGTGTTGTAAAACAAAGCTTGCGGAGCTGTAACTGTTCAGCTTCAACTGGATGCGTTCATTTTCAATTTTAACTTCTTGAAATTGAAGCTTCAACTTAGCAATCTCATCCAGTTGTTGGTTGATTAATTCTTCTTTAACCCTCAAAACACCTTGCAATTGACAATTTTCTTTGTATGTTTTACCATTTCTATCATCAGAATCTTTCACTGTACGTTTTAGCTTCTCAAAACTTTCAGAAATTTGACGATTTTCAAGAATTAGTTTTTCATTTTCTTTCCTAACTCTTTCTATGTCAATTTTATCAGTTTTGATTTTTTTATTCAGTTCCTTTATTCTATAAGTTGAAGCTTTCAGCATTTTGTCATGGTTCAAGATCTGATCCTCAACACTTCTGACTCTATCAGTCAGATCATCCACTTTCTTACCATTGAGATAGGTGATTGTACTACAAACTTTGCATTCTTTGATGCAATTTTTGCAGTCAACATCACCATTGACTTTCTTACCTGACTCAGTCGTTGATGCATTTGTACTTACCTGGCTTTTAGACTCAGATACAGACTTAGAGTCTACCTCAAGTGCCTTAGCAGCCAGCACCTTGTCAGCCATCTTTCCCATGTTTTCAGCATTCAACTCTTGAGTCGTGTCAATAATCCCATTATCAACCTTCTTTGGCTTTTCTTCTTTCTTTTTCTCTTCTTTCTCTTCTCCGCTTCCCCACCATTTTCTTTGCCAAAACTCTTCTTCATCTGCAATTTGTTGAATTATAGTTTCAAGATCGAGAGTCTTATCATCAATAGCAATGTTTCCCATGGGGTCAAGATAACATTCTCTGTCTGGATCCTATCTCCTCGCTCTTTTTGCTTCAAGATAGATACCAGATATTTTGATCATTCTGTTCTGAGCTATCATCTTTCTGTAACCATACTTCTGTTCTTCATTTATGTTGTCTTTAAAAGGAACAGGTTCACCAGATTTTGCCATGAAAGCATATCCAACCGCATCCTCTTCAGGTAACAACTTGCTCCAGTCGAAACCTTCATCGTCATGAATCACAGCAAGAGCTCTAGATTTCTCTTTGTTATCCTCAAGCTGCTTCATTCTTGGCGGTTCTGATTTATTCTGATGATAAATCTCTTTCTTGTAGTAATCTTCTCTGAACGGGATTTCAGACTCATCAGCATAAGCATTTCGGCATTCACGCTTAAAGTGACCTTTCTGTTTACACTTGAAGCATGTCACTTTAGACTTGTCAAAGCCCAACTTGGTAGATGGTCCACCAATAGACTTTCTTCCAGTTATCTCCATAAAACGTTGTGCCCGACGAACTGCACTGGCCATGCACCACCTTATGTCGATCAATTCCATCTCCTCAGGATCTATCTGATCTTAATCTTCTTTTGTCAGGTTGGTGTTGCCAATCTTCCCTGCCACTAGGCTTTCATACGATTCTAGCACAGAAGCTAGGAAAACCATCTGTTGCTTTGCCGACTCCTCGCTGAAGTTTTGAGCGTTCTTTACGCCTACAACGATATTGCATTAAAATAGATTCTTTGCATCTGATTGACTTGAATGTGACGAAGAACCACTGTGAAATCCACTACTTTGACTCTCTTTGCTAGAAGTGTTGGAATTCTCAGCAGAAAAAGCTGTCTTGGGAGGTGTATTCTTTGGCATCATGCTTTTTGGATAATACAAATCCAAGTTCTGTTGATATGACGAGTGATTGACTTTGTGTGTTTTCTTTATCTCCAGCTCGTGACTCTCTAGTCTTTCAATCAACAAATCCACTGTAAGCTCCTCAGGCTTGATCGTATTCTTCAACATCAAAGCATAATATTGCCAATCCATCTCATCTGGCAATGAATCAAACAATTTATCGATTAGCTCTTCTTGAGAATAGAAAATTTCATGTCTTGCCAGTTCCAGCTTCAGGTGCCCAAACCTCTCAATCATTTTACAAACTGATTCATTCTTTAAACACCCAAATAAATCAAACTCTTTTCTTAGTAGTTTCTTTTTGTTTTTCACTATTTCTGCACTTCCTAAACATTTAACTTTCAACTTTTTCCAGAGATCTGTAGAATTTTTGTACTCGATCAAAGATATTATATCTTCTCTAACAGACTGAAACAGCAGTGCGATGCATTTTTGCTCAGCAACAAACGATTCTATTTCTTCAGCTGATGTCAAGCTTTCACCAGTTTTGCCTCCATCAATGTATCCATTCTTTAGACTCTTCCAGCTAGGATACGCAAAGGCCTTCAACCATTCTTCAAACTTCTTGGCCCACCGACTGTACTCTTCGATAGCCATCAACTTCGGGGGTTTGTTATATGTTCCAAAAGCACTTTCAACTCCCAAAGCATCCGATAAGCTTTTCTTTGTACTCGACGTGTTCTCATTGGTGTTGCTAGAAGAAATATCATCTCCAGAATTTCCAGCAAAGGCATACATATCACTAAATGGATTCATGAATAGATCATCCATCTTGCTCGTACCTGAAAAATCAGCAAACATTTAGAAATTCTTGGTTTTGAAAAATACAGATTCAAGCGAAATCTGTTCAAGCGGAATCAGCTTTTAATAAAATAAAGCTCTTCAAGCGAAATAGTAAATCAAGCTCAAGAGAAACCCTTAAGCGAAATCAAGTTACTTGAAGCGAAATCAGTCTACTTGAAGCGAAACCACTAATATTGTTTGGCTTTTAAGCGAAATCACAAAAATGTGTATTCTTCAAGCGAAATCACTCAAACTTTCAAGCGAAATCAGTTGAAATGTACTTTTCAAGCGAAAACAGCAGTAGATTCAAGCGAAATCACGATGACATCATCTTTTTACGAACAGTTTTCAAGCGAAATCAGTGATTTGATCAAGTTTTAAACTAATTTTAGGTCCAAATCTTTTAAGGATTAGTTAGCAATGTGTTTCGCTTGATATGTGAGAATTTCAGGCCATTTCAACCGTGAATTATGTTCAAATCAGAAAAGAAAGGGTAGAAGTATCAGAATCCGATGATTTCAAGCTGCAATGGTATGAACTCCTCGTCCTGAGCTCTGATACCACTTGTTGGATCGTTCCGTGACCCTAAATAGTCAAGTTGAGCAGTTCACAATCATTTACTAAGGTGGAATCAAAGTAAACAACTTCAAAACAGCTTGTTCCTTTTAACTATCTTTTCTATTACTGATTTCTGAGTCTTTACAATGATTTCTAGCAAAAATCCGGCAGCACCTCGACTCACACACAAGATCTGGTCCGCTTGAAATGAAACAACACAACCCTATTTATAGACTAGTAGATTTCGCTTGAATGTGTCACATCCCTGTTCAAGCGAAATTACATTCAAACATGTAATCTAACCCTAATTTTGACCCTGTTGTGTGTTCATTCAACCTATCTAGACATAAGACTCGATTAAGACGAAGTTGACAAACACTAGGTGCACCAACACATTGGCCCGTTCAGAATCCTGCAAAGGATTGGGCTTGTAGCCTACAAGTTGGACCTACCTGCCGAACTTAATGGTGTTCACGATACATTCCATGTATCGAATTTGAAAAAGAGTCCAACACAAGAAACAGTGATCATTCCTGCTGACGAAGTTCACATCAACGACACGCTCCACTTCACTGAAGAACCCGTTGAGGTTACGGATTGGAAAATTAACAAAACACGCAGGAGTAGTGTCAAACTCGTCAAAGTTCGATGGAATGCAAGACATGGGCCAGAATTCACGTGGGAACGTGAGGATAGTATAAAGGAGAGATACCCCCATTTATTTCCTAAGACCCCTGCAACTAGAAGCAGAGCCTAAAATTTCGGGACGAAATTTCTCTAACGGGGGGAGAATGTGACAACCCTCACTTTTACAAGTATCCGTACAGTTAATTAATTCTTAATTAGTGCTTAATTACTGTGCTTGATTACAATTGTGATTAAACTGTTTTCTATTCTCTGATACATACATACTCATGCATCATATTTTATTACTGTCACTCCATTCATTACATACAAACATTAGTGACAAC
>JARYGA010061381.1:69120-130762 GCA_030545235.1 Helianthus tuberosus
CAAGTTTTGGTACGAGAAAACAGAATTATTGGTTCAACCATTACACCAAGAAACATTATGCAAGAATCTCAAGTACCACCCCCAACGGGTCAAATGAGCTCAACATTCATTCCTACTTCCACACAACCTTCACCAAGTACCACCATGCCTAATTCCACTACCGATCTTACTCCACCACATGATGTTACACCAACCAACACCACTACATCACCTATTACTACCCAAGTTGAACCCACTCTTACCTTTAGCCCCTCTTCCACAATTCCACCATTTTCACACTTCTTTCCCCCAACTACGGGTCAATCATCCTCTACTTGCCCAATACCACCAAATTCAACCATTGTTCATGCTACTTCATCATTTAGACCACCGAACCAATCGGGTTTTCAATATTTGGCTCTTCTATTTGGGCAATCTTCGGGAATAGGAGGAGATGGTTATGATGATGGTTATGAAGAGGATTTTAGAGGATATGAAGAGGAAGGCTTTTACTATGCGGGAGATGGAGGTATGTTGGGACCTCAAGGAGGAGCGGGTCAACAAAGTCAACCGTTACAACAATTTCAAGATACGGGTAGATTACCGGTTGGGGTGCAACATATTAGACCACAAGGGCCACAATTGCAACGCCCTACACCATTACATCAAGTGCATCCATAAAATACACAACCTCAATTTCAGGGGCCGATTCAACAACAACCGCCAATGCATCAACATCAATATCAACCACCATTTGCACCTCAAGGACCTATGCAAGGGCAAATGGGTCAACCAAGAGCACCATTGGGTGCCCCTCGAAGACATCACCGGGAGGTAGTACAGGGGATTGAAGCTCACTTTCGACCTATTATCACTAAAAATCCTTCACCGGTAGTGATTCATCATCAAGTAGACAGAAGAACTTTTGAAGTTAGAACAACCGCCCTCCAAAGTCTACCAAAATTTAAGGGGTTAGCAACGGAAGAACCTTATTTTCATTTGGAGACGTACGACTCTATTTGCAACACCATTGGAGGTCAAGGGTTCTCTTCAGATGATGTCAAGTTGGTTCTCTTCTAATTTTCTTTGGAAGACAAAGCAAAGAGATGGTTTCACACTTTACCCTTCGCATCAATTTTTACATGGGCTGATATGCAACAGATTTTCTTAGACGATATTTATACTTCTCAAAAGACTAATGATGCAAGGAGAGGTTTGAGAAGTTTCCAACAATAATCGGGGGAAATGTTTCACGAAGCATTTGAAAGGTTTAATATGATGCTAAGGAATTGCCCTCATCACGGTATCCAACTTTGGGAATTTTGAACGCATTTCATGAAGGGTTGAGTTCGGAGGATGCACGTGACTTGATGTCGATTACTAATGGTACATTCGGTACGAATTTTGAACATGTTGATTGGGCATTTTTAGAACAAATGGTGGGAACTTCCAAGTGGAAGGCCCAATCCTCAAGACGGGCAAGGCATGTGATACAAAGGCCACAAGTGCATGGAGTAGAGAGTGGAAACATTCAAACCACGAATCAAGTGTACAACGTGTGCACTAATTGTAATGAAATAGGCCACACGGCGGAAGTTTGTGTAGTAGGAGTGGTTGAAGAACAAGTAGAAGAAGTCAATGCGATTCAAGGGGGTGGTCGAAATTTCAACATTAACTCCAACAGATACCACCCCGGGTTACGAAACCATCCTAATTTCCGTTAGGGGAATGCGGCAAACCAAGCTAACCCAAATTTTCAAGGAGCTCAAGGTAACTTTGCACCTCGCCAACAATACAATCAAGGCAACTATAGGGGTGGAAATAATTATGGCTACCAAGGGCAATTTCAACAAACGGGTCAAAGTGGTTCGGGTCAAAATTCATCAAGCGGGAATGAAGTCATGGATATGCTTCGGGCAATGCAACAAGACATGCAAAAACGGAATCAACTTGATGAAGTTCGGATACAAAAGGACGAGGTTCGTGACAAGAGCATTCAAACATTAACAACCCAAATGGGTCAATTGGCAACCGACGTGGCGGAGTTGAAGAAAAACAAAGGTCAACTTCCTAGTGACACCAAGGTAAATCCTTCCCATAGTTCGGCACGAGGTAATGTTAATGTTAATCATGTTAGTGTGTTAAGAAGTGGTAAAGAATTTAAAGCCAATTTGTCACCGGGTTTGGTTGAAGGGGTAGTTGAGGATGTCACGGGTAATGAAAGTGATGATGAAGTTCCACCGGTTGTAACTAAAGAATCAAATGTTAAAAAACCGGGGTTGGGTGAAAATGAAAAGAATGAAAAAGATGAAGGTGAACCGAGTCAAGTCCCGTTTCCATCGGCTTTACTTGACCCGGGTAGGAAAAATTTTATTGCATCTAGAGGTCCCCAAAAAGAGGAGTTGTGGGGTATGTTTAAACAAGTTAAAATTAATCTTCCATTACTCGATGCAATAAAACAATTTTTAAAGGAATTATGTACACAAAAAAGGCAACAAAAGAAGAAAATGCCTAAGCGGGTAGACTTAACCGGGCAAGTGAGTGCGGTGTTGAATGGAGAGCTTCCCCCTAAGCTCCAAGATCCGGGAATGCCACTAATAAATATATAAGTGGGAAATTTACAAATGGCAAAGGCGTTACTAGATCTTGGAGCCGGGGTGAGCATTTTACCGGGGGGCTTATATGACCAATACGACTTTGGTCCGTTAGCAAGGGTAGAGACAATGGTTGTTTTGGCCGACTTGTCTCATAAGCTACCTCGGGGGATGGTTCAAAATGTGATTGTGAAAATTGATGAGTTTTACTACCCGGTTGACTTTTTAGTCTTGGACTACTCATCCGCGGACCCAAAACAACAACAAAATGTTATTTTGGGTCGGCCATTTTTTAGCACCGCGCATGCTGTGATCGATTGTAGATTTGGTACAGTCGATATGACTTTTGGAAATCTAAAAATGCGCTTGAATGTTTTTACTAACAATTCTAATGTTGTTGGTGTTGATGAGTGTTTTATGGCAGACTTAGTTGACGGATGCAACCCGCACGAGTACGAGGAGGATAGTATGGATGTTTGTCTTTATGATTTTTCTGAACAGGTACATGCTTGTGCGCTAAGGGTTGAAGAGGAGAAACAGGATGCTATGGCGTTGAAGGAGGGTCGACCACCATGGACCCACCAATTTGAAGGATTGTCGGTGGAAATAAGCTCGGGTACTAAACCATCACTAGAAGAACCACCAAAGTTGGAGCTCAAAGACTTACCAAGCCATTTGAAATATGCTTTTCTAGGGGATAATGACACTTTACCGGTCATTATTGCCTCTAATTTAGAGATGGCGCAAGAACAAGCTTTATTGGAAGTCTTGAGAGAGAACAAAGGAGCTATCGGATGGACGATTGCCGATCTTAAATGAATTAGTCCATCAATCGTCATGCACAAGATCATCACCACCGAAGATACAAAACCGACACGAGAAGCTCAACGACGATTGAATCCGAACCTAAGGGAGGTAGTAAAGAAAGGGGTAATTAAATGGTTGGATGCGGGAATTATCTGTCCGATTTCGGATAGTGCTTGGGCAAGTCCTACCCAAGTTGTGCCTAAGAAGGCCGGTATTCAAGTAGTCAAGGATGACAATGGTGAACAAATTGCCACCCGACTGGTCACCGGGTGGCGTGTATGTATTGACTACCGCAAATTGAATGCCGCCACTTCTAAGGACCATTTCCCGCTACCTTTTATTGACCAAATAATTGAAAAATTGTCGGGTCAAAAATATTACTGCTTTTTGGACGGGTACTCAGGTTACAATCAAATAGCAATACACCCGGATGACCAACACAAGACCACTTTCACTTGTCCATATGGTACCTTTGCCTTTCGGCGAATGCCATTTGGCTTGTGCAATGCACCGGCAACTTTCCAACGATATATGATGAGTATCTTCTCGGACATGGTTGGAGAGTCGCTTGAAGTGTTTATGGATAACTTTTCGATTTTTGGCACTAGTTTTGAATCGTGTCTCAACGAACTACAAAAAGTTTTAAAAAGATGTGTTGAGAAAAATTTAGTGCTTAGTTGGGAGAAAAGTCATTTCATGGTGCAAGAGGGAATTGTGTTAGGCCATGTGATATCGGAAAGGGGTATGGAGGTGGATAAGGCAAAAATACGGGTAATATCATCTTTGCCACCACTGAAAAATGTTAAGGGTGTAAGGTTATTTTTGGGACACGCGGGCTTTTATAGACATTTTATAAAAGGCTTTAGTGTTATCACTAAATCTTTATGTAATTTGTTGTTAAAGGATGTTCTATTTGACTTTACTGACGAATGTTTGCAAGCATTTACTGTTTTGAAGGAACACTTGGTCAAAGCTCCCATCTTGTAGCCGTCGGATTGGTCAAAGCCATTCGAAATCATGTGTGATGCAAGCGACACTACAATTGGTGCAGTTTTGGGTCAACGAGTTGACAAAAAGCTGGTGGTGATTTACTATGCAAGTAAGACTTTATCCGAAGTGCAACTGAATTACACCACGACCGAAAAAAAGTTATTAGCGGTGGTGTATGCTTTGGATAAGTTTCGTTCGCACATTTGGGGAAGTAAAGTGGTGGTATACTCGGATCATAGCGCGGTCCGGTATTTGATGGAGAAAAAAGACGCGAAGCCCCATTTAACCTGGTGGGTGTTGTTGTTACAAGAGTTTGATTTAGAGATTCGAGACAAGAAGGGAAGCGAGAATGTAGTGGCGGACCACTTGTCTCGGATTCCGGTGGAAGGGATTGATGATTAGGGTGAGATAAATGAAAGATTTCCCGATGAGCAACTACTAGCCATCCCCACTTTTGTTGCACCGTGGTATGCCCACTGCGTAAATTATTTAGCCACGGGTGCCATTCCAAATCATTGGACCAAGAAGCGAAGACAACAATTTATGGTCCAAGTGAAGCAATATATTTGGGATGAACCGGATCTCTTCAAGATTGGGTCCGATCAAGTCATTCGGAGGTGTGTGCCCAGAACGGAGGTGTTGGAAATCTTGACTCGTGCCCATTCGTCCGTGTGTGGAGGTCATTTTAGCGGGCATAAAACGGGCTACCGGGTTCTCTCGTGTGGGTTTTATTGGCCCACAATTTTCAAGGATGCATGTGAATTTGCAAGAAATTGTGTGAATTGTCAAAAGATGGGAAGCATTTCAAAGAGGGACGAGATGCCACTACAACCAATTTTGGTTGTGGAAATATTTGATGTATGGGGCATTGACTTTATGGGTCCCTTCCCGAATTCCAATGGTTTTTATACATTTTGGTGGCGGTGGACTACGTCTCTAAATGGATTGAAGCTATTGCAACAAGAACAAACGACCATTCGGTTGTTTGTAAATTTGTTCAATCCAACATTTTTGCCTGTTTTGGTATTCCGAGAGTTATCATAAGTGATGGCGGTTCGCATTTCAAGAACTTTAATTTTGGGAAATTGTTGAAGCGGTACAGAGTGAATCATCGGATTGCCACACCTTACCATCCGCAAACTAGTGGACAAGTCGAAGTGTCTAACCGTCAAATTAAAGAAATCCTCATGAAGACGGTTCGAACGGATAGGAAGGATTGGTCGAGCAAGTTAGATGATGCGTTGTGGGCACACCGGACGACCTACAAGACTCCAATTGGCACAACACCTTACCGGATGGTGTATGGAAAGGGTTGTCACTTGCCAATGGAGTTAGCTCATCGGGCGCATTGGGCTATCAAGACGGTGAATGCGAAATATGATGAAGCGGGGAAGATGAGGAAGTTGCAATTGAGTGAAATAGAAGAAATTAGAGACAAAGCGTACGAGTGTGCGTCGGCTTACAAAGATAAGCTCAAAAAGGTCCATGATGCAAAGTTGAGAAAGAAAACCTTTGAAGTGGGTCAAAAGGTATGGTTGTACAACTCAAGGCTAAAGATGTTCGCGGGCAAACTTAAAAGCAAATGGATGGGCCCATATGTCATTCGGCGAGTCAGAAGATTTGGTGATGTGGATATCCAAGATGAGCAAACCAACAAACAACAAACGGTGAATGGCCATCGGTTAAAGCCATACTTGGAAGGGAATGACATCAACAACTTGGAGCTTGACAAAGCGGGCTACATCCTACGCCCAGTTGATGATGAACAACCATGAGAGGCCAAGGTTTGGTAGTGTACATAGTTAGTATTTTATTTTATTTTGTTTTGTTTCGTTTGCACATTTACCGTATTCGCTTGAAGCTCGTGTTTGAAACAAGTGTGGGGACGTTCGGATTACGAATAGTTCTAGCATCGTGTTGAGGACAACACGGGACTTTCGAGGGGGTAGGGTAAATTTTCCATGTTTTTGAAAAATTATAAAAACATAAAAAAAAATTAAAAAACTGAAAAACTAAAAAGAAAAACACTTAAAAATTGAAATTTTTCGCGAAAAGGGATGCCCAGTGCCTACCGTAACTTACGGTAGGCACCGTAAGTTACGGTGGCTTTAAAAGTTTTGTGGTGTTACGGTAGAAACTTACTGTGTTACGGTGGGAATTTAGTGCCAGGTGCCACCGTAAATTACGGTGGCTACCGTAATTTACGGTAGCCCTGGCGAGAAAAAGGGGCGTTTCGTGACAGCAGTTATATATATATAAAAAAATTAATAATAGTTCACGTGAAAGTAACCCCAACAACACGAATCCTGCTATTATTCCTATCCATACATCTCACCTATCTCTTTCACAAGTCCCACAAAATGTAAGAAAACTCCATAACTCTTCAATTCTTCAATTCTTCATATATTCTTCAATTTTTTGTCAAATCTTATGAAATTTGGGTCAATCTTAACTGAAATTTCACATACTTTCCGATTTTGAGAAGAGATTTGTGAGAAAACATCGTTTTCTGGTCCGATTTACAAACCCTAGAACCGAATTTTGTGGGGGGTTTTTGAAGTTTTTGAGTTTCTTGTGTTCTAGCATCTTCAATCTAAGGTATGTGATGTTTATTTGTTACTTTTGATGATGCATTGTGAAAAGGAAGGTTATTTTTGCTATTTGTTCATACACACTTGCTTAGTTGCTTGTTCATATTTTTGTCATGAAAAATTGTTACTTGATCATTGTTATGGTTGTAGATGTAGGATTGATGTTAAAATTGTGAACTTTTGGGAACCTCTACATTGTAGAGGCACCATGCCCAATTTTTGTGAAAATGATTTATAAAGTTTTGTGTTCACTAGCATCTACAATCATAGTAACAAGTAAGTGTGGGGATGTTTTGGAGAAAAAGGGCTGATTATTGTGTTTGGTTGTGTTGTTTGTTTTCGTGATGTGTGTAGGAAAATGGTGAGAACTAAGGAAAGAGCTGGAGCTAGTTCTTCTTCAAAAGGCAAAGGCAAACAACCGAAGAAGATGAGGTATTTGGGTAGAGACGATGATAGTGAAAGTGATGAGGAAGAAATGGTGGAGTTGGACCCGGCTAAAAAGCCAATTTGGGAAGCGGGTCCGTTAAACGAGCAGCCGGACGAATGGAAACCGACACTATTTCATGATCGAATGAATCGTTTAAAAAATAGGGCTGCTCCGTTTATCTGTGAAAGGGAAGTTAGAGAAGTTGAGTTTGGGCCGTTTAATGTGTTTGCCCAGTTTCGTGCCTTAGGATGGGAAGCGGCACTCAGTTGTTATGACAAGGACAACAAGAATTTGTTTATGGATGAGATTCAAGAATGGATGGCTACGTTGAAATGCAATAGGTATGACAATCCATCGCAAATGAAGTTGACGGGAACGGTTAATGGGATAAAGGTGGAAATGTCGTTCGATACATTGCGGAAGTTGGCGAGATATGATAGTTTGCCTGCTCGTGATTACACATTCCCGAGTCTTGATGATTTGTTGATTAAACCGGAGAAACATCCGAGGTGGAATGACATGCTAGCGGCCTTGTTCTTGCCGGGTACTTATAGTGGCATATTGTACCGAAGAAACTTGAAGATTGAAGCAAAGCTGCTGCTCACTATTTGTATTTTGAATGTGATACCAAGAAGAGGTGATAAACAAGAGGTGAGGTACCCGGAAATACCCGTTCTTTATTCGTTGCTCCATGGGTCCCCTCGTTTTCCGATACGGTATTTGATCATGAATCATCTTTGGATATGCCGAAACAAAGTGGGGAGGAGCATCATTCCTTATTGTCGGATTATTACGGGGTTGATGAAACAGTTCAAGGCTATAACCTCGGAAGATAAAGGGGCTGCGAAAAGGCACAAGCCATTTGACATTAGGAAAATGGGTATTGGATGGTCGTATGCGGAGTCGAAAAGATACCACAAGCTCAAGTCGGAATGTCAAAGATAGAGAGCCTTGAAGGTTGATGCAAGGGCACTATTACCGGGCGAAGCAGATGAGACCGAGAGCGAGAATGAACCCCCTAGTGGGGATGAAGATTATGATGATGAGCCTCATGGCGAGCATATGGATGTGGGCCAAGGGGGCCCGAGTCGGGGATACGGTGGTGGTTTCTTTGACTATACGGAGCGCTCATACGAGCGGAATTGGGCATATGATGGTACTATGCAAGATGTCATTGAGATCCAACGTCCTCCGGCATCGGTTTTTGACACATGGTCGGGGTCGGAGCGTACTTTCTTTGATCACCAAACGATGATGGGGGCTAGTATGGAGCGGGCTTTAAAACACAACTTTGATCGCCAAGAGTCGTGGAACTGCACACATGCTTATTCTCATGAGTTAGAGATGAACAATCGGTATATTGATGATCAAGCTCGGCGAATACATGCAGATTGGCATGCGGGGCGGCCCGTGATTGTGGATCCACCTCCGGTGGATTATGCGTCTCTACCACCTTACGATGGTAGTGTTTCGTATCCGACACCGCCGCTTCATCATTCGCAGTGGTTGGACCACCGACGAGAACAACAACATGGAGCTTCGCAACAAAGTGGAAGTGGTAGCGGCGCATTTGCTTTCGGAGAATGGAATGATATGATGTCTTCCATTTTCGGGACTCCTCAGCCACGCTACTACTAGTCAGGTCGTGCTCCTTCTTGTATATTTTTGTGAATATTTGTTTGTTTGTTATGTTTATGGTCGGGTGAATGGGTGGTGTTTAGTTGTGATGTTATGTTTTGGATTGTGCGAGTTGGTGGTGTGTTGTTTAAAAAAATCATATAAAATGAAAAATACCAAAAAGAAATTTGTGGTTTGAGATTATGAGCTTTTGGTTGATGTTAAAGAGCTTTGGCGATCAAGTCTTCTCAAAACCATACATTGGGGTCAATGTATCCCAAGTGTGGGGATGGGGAGAAATTTTGAAGTTTTTGAAAAAAAAAAATAAATCAAGCAAAACATTGTGAGAATTTGAACATCTTGGACTAACCCCAAGTGACACACCGGCAAACCTTAATACCCTTTGTTCTTGGTGAGAGTTGAAGCTACATTTGTATATAAATAATACTTGTCTTTGATGAGAGTGGCAACAGGTGGGGGTGCATTAGAACTTGTGCTTGAATACGGTTCGAGGCCTTAGTTGGATATGAATGTAGAAAGGATAAGGGCATTTAGGTAGCCTCATCATAGTGTGTGTGAGTGTGGGTTTTGGGGGGTTGGACCTCATTAATTATATATATGAGCATGGTTGCGAGAGGGGCGGGGGTTTGGACATTTAGTTGCCCATTGTTGTGCCTAAAGCCGATCATTTGTTAACCCTTAGCTAGTTACCCAAAAATTTACCCGACTTGACCCGGTCTTATAGTGTTAGTAGTTGTTTTAGTAGTGTGTAGATACGTTTGATGTTATGTTGAATGTTTGTGTTTCAAAAAAAAATAAAAAAAGAAAAAAAAGAGAAAAGAAAAAAAAATGGAAAAAGCAATGAAAAAGAAAAAAGTGATGTTGAGTTGTTTTGTATATAGAAGTTTAAGTTTGGTAGTTGTTTGTTTGTTTCATTGTGTAATAAAAGACCTGGTTAAGTTCTTCGCTACTTCATATATATTCCATTTCCTACCCGTACACCTAACCACGTTACAACCTTAAAGCCCCTTTGATTTGCATTCGTGTTCAGCACTTGTTGGGAGAAGGACCGATTTAGGTACAAGCATATAGTTGTGCAATCACCCTTTTGCCTTTTGTGTGTCTAGCTTACTAGTGCTTACTTGTTGCTGAGAGGAAAGATATAGCGAGGGGTGTGTTGTTTTGGGTGTTAAGAAAGGGTTAGTAAAAGGACAACATGTTTATGCCTGGCTTATGTTGATCGCTTGTTTTGAAAATGGTTTTGATGAGTTGCTTGGGACAAGCAACGGTTAAGTGTGGGGATGTGACGGGTGGTCCATAGGACAACCCTTAATGGTGTTAAAAGACGAGTTTATCCCTCACTTGATCGCGTAATTATCTTGAATTAGATGACTACAGTTGCTTATGTTTCAGGTACGTTTTGGAGCTTAAAATGGAGAAAAACGCTGTTTCGGAAGGACTGGAGTGGAACGGGTCAAGCATGGAAGGAAAGAAGAAACAAAACAGAAGAATCAGGGGTCCACCGTAATTTACGGTGGCTACCGTAAATTACGGTAGCCCTTGAAACTCCCATTTTCCACCGTACCACAGGAGAGTCTCACCGTATCGAATTGAAGTCTACCGTAACTTACGGTAGCTACCGTAAGTTACGGTAGAGGCGACGAGGAAAAACGTAACTGCTCATTTAAAACCTTTTTCAAGTGTCTTTTGAGGTCATTCATGATTGGGGAAGTTACTCTGCACTTTGGGGGCGAATTTTAGCTTGGGATATCATTTGGGAACAATTTCTAACCTTCCGTTTTAGTTTTTGATTCATATGAATTTCAACTTTGATGTTATGATGATCAACCGAACAATGTCCGGCTAAATTTGTGGTGATCATCTTAGGTGAAGGTTTCCTATAACTCTTGTGTTTTGTTCCTTTATTTCTAGAATGATAACTTGGTATGTTTGCTTTGTTTATCATGGTGTTTGAATATTTGATTGTAGCTTGTTAATTGGTATTTCAATGCTAGTCTTAATCGTACGCTCTTGGTGTCGTTGACAATCGAGATATCATGGGAAGGGTTAGGGTTGGATATTGATTGATTGATCACCGGGAAACGACCTCGCATTAATATAATCCGAGTACTTTGTTCCCTTTTATCACAACAATTATTTATGCACGAGTTATGTCTATGTAACTCTTTCTAGTTGGAATTTCGCACAAGTGTTAAAAGAAACTGAAACCTAAGATGGTCATTGTTCTCATAATCAGAATTAAAAATCCAATCTTGATTAGCAATTAGTTGATAACTTAGTTTTTAATCAAACAATCCAAACTCTTGATCTTTAATTTCTGCACATTAGGTTAATTGTAGTTAAATTGCAAGACTATAGAATCAACACATTTTCCACAAACTCCCTGTGTTCGATACCCATTTACTGCTATCTACTCGTTGTAATTTGGATTAAATTTGCGTGTACTACGACAACACGTCAACAAGGTGGCCAGAGGATAAAGTGTTGGCCTCTTACAAAAAGCTGGAAGAATTAAGAAAGAAAAATCCTAATGTTCCACAAAAGCCTGTTTACCCTGAAGCAGTGGTTCCAGCTAAGCCACAAAAGCTACAAATCAGGAGATCCACTGCTCCACCTGCTGTCATCCTTTACCAAAGAAGGAAACAAAAGCAGATGGATGCAGAAACAACAACAGATAAAGCAGTAGCGGATTACCTTGTAAAAATAGGCCTTAAGCAGATGATAGGAGAAAAACTTGAATTGACACAAACTACAAATACTACTCAGCCAGTCATTACCAGGCCACCATCTCCAAACTCATCATCAATAAAACCTCTCCCAAGAAACCCACTGGATTCAAAAATACTAAAGTGGAAATCTGACAAACAGACCCATGTATTGACTCTGATCAAATCCAGTGGTGAGGTGAAGAAAATATCAAGGGAACAAGCACTGGGCTTAGGTGTTGAAGATCTGCAAGATCTTCTTGATCTTACACTGTGCAGGGATGAGGATGACACAGATTCCTTGGACTTTGAATTACAATTCAAAGGGCAAGTCAGGGAATTATTGATGAGGCAATAAAGATTCACAATATAGACATCATTGATCGAAATGAGCCTGACTACTTTGGTGAAGGTTGAATAGGGATGTCTGTATTGGAAAGTTATTGTATAAGAATGTCTATTTTTGTAATTTTCGTTGAATTGGTGTGAATTCTTTAATACTACAAGGGAAATGTGATATTTGGGTTTGTGTTTTACAGTTTATAGCAGAGTTAAGATTATTAGGTGTGTTAATGTTTGCGGTTATATAAGAAATTTTATGTATTTGTGAATTTGGTAAGTAACTGATTTGACTTTGAAAGTCAAAGGTGAAAGAAACATGGTTGACTTGACTATTGGCATTGTTGGTAATCCTGATTTGCAGTAAAATACACTTTGAGCTTTTTTTTTGACCCGTTTAATATGTTATCCTTTTAGTGAATTTTCTTTTCGAGTTATCCCATCAAAGATAAAACACATGATTAAATCATATGGTCAAATTGTTAAGGGTCTTGATGATTTAAGATGCTAATTGTGTGCCGTCTATTAGCTAATTATTTGTAATTTATGTTAACAATGTTTATATGTTAACAGATGTTAACCAAAAGTCAAACAGATGTTGATGAATAGTGAAACAGATGTTGACCTTAAGCAGATGTTTGTTGCAGATGTTTGGTTTCAGGCCAAATATCTCTTTATGGGCAAACATCTGTTAAGGTTCAAACATTTGTTTAAGGCCAAACATCTGTTTATTGCCAAACATCTGTTTATGGCCAACCATCTGTTTAAGGTCAAACATCTGTTTAAGTCCAAACAACTGATATAGAACGCCAAACATCTGTTTAAGCCCTAACATCTATTTAAGTCTAAACAGATGTTTAAACATTTGTTCAAAACACTGTTCAATCTAACATGGGTTTCCATCCAACTGTTGACTAAAAGTCAAACAGATTTTCAAACCACTGATTGAGTTATTCAAATTTTTGTTGAATACTAAATGAGATGTTGACCAAAACTCAAACTGGTGTTGACCAAAAGTCAAACAGATGTTGACGAAAAACTAAATGGGATGATCCGACCCGGTTACATGGGATATTTTTAAACCTTCTAACTTTTTAAAGATCCTCACAAAATCTCGGTTCCTTTCTCTCTCCACGTTTTTTTGTACACTTTCTCCAAGAAACTCTGTCATCTTCTTCGATTTCTTCCGATCTTCATCAATATCATCTGTATAATAACAAAGGTATTGTTAAATAATCTGATTTCTTTTGTATTTTTTCATGTTTATTCTTTTAGTTTTGAATTCCATAACCGATTATCGTTCTTCCTGTTTTAATGAAGAAGTTGTAATCAACGGTGGTGTATTCATGTAATTCCCTGTTTTTTTTTTCAGTCCATTGTTGGTTATGATTGTGTTTATTGTTGCGGCTTATACTGGAACAACTTCTGATAGTCCTAATTTTTTTGTATATCCGATTACTATGTAGTTATTATGCATGTTATGATAGACATATATGATTCTAAAAAAAGTGATCTGCATTTCGTGTACCTACCATTTGTCTTATTTTGATTAGTAGTTGGTATACTGTTATTCTGAAGTATAATATAAATTTCCGATTTTAACTGATGTATTCTCATGTGTATTTGAAAAGTTGAACTTATTTTTATTAGTAGTTGGTATACTGTTTTTAAGTTTTTGTTTGGTATAGACACAAGTCACTATCCTGTCTTTCTATACAATTTATTCAGCTGATGATCCTGCATGTCTATTTGTGATACTTAATCGGAAAAGTAGGTTTTAAGTTTTAATTATATGATTTGCTATAGAAAATATATATATTTCGATATGATAAGAAATTACATGTATTCTCACCTTTTCGATGTTATCTATTGTTATTTTGATATATATTAGTTGTATCATCTTTTATTTAGATGTATTGCATACCCTAATGGATTGTATTCATTTGTTTCTTAATGTTATTTATTTTGATTCTATATGATTGATACTGTTACAGTTTTACGTGAGAATGATTTATGGATTTCCGTGTTACCTTGAAGAGAGTAAAAGGAAATGTTTGGTTAGTAATTTTATCCGATCTTAGTTTAACACTTAATTTTAATTTTTTTATATCATATCTAGCAATAAAAGTGTTTCTTTTCTTTATGCTTAGATTTTGCCAAAACAGTATCAAAATTGGATTCAACAGTTTAATTATCCAACTGGAAATACAAACATCCGGACCACAACTGGAAATATTTTTAAAGTCAAGATCTATCCTCTAAGCAATGGCAGATATTATTTCTATAATGGTTGGTGTCAGTTGGTAGACAGTTTGAGAATACCTTCAGATTCATGGTTGATATTTCATTATGAAGAAGCATTAGAAAGTTTCAGAATATTGTATTTTTATCAAGACATTGCTCTTGCTCCTTGTGAAGATTTTTACTACAAACCATCTGGTAACGAAGATTATGTGGTATGTAACTTCGAAGATTATTCATCATGTAATTTTTTTGGAGATACAGTTGTTTAATTGTTGTTTTTTATTTATTTACTTAATTTTCTGATTTATTTTTACTAATATACTATATAATGTGTTTTATTCTGATTGTAGAGTATTAATCGTTCTTTTGTTCATCACAAGATGTTAAACACTATTCCTTCATATCCGGTTCTTATTAAAGGATCTGGAAACCAGAACTGGTCTGTACAGATGGAAGATATCAACAATGAACTTTACATAACTACCGGATGGAAGGAGATAAAGAATGAGTTGTCATTAACTGCTGATCATCTCATTGTCTTTGAGATGATAGATCTTCAGACTTTTCATATCACGGTTTTCAATTGTGCTACCTGTGATTTAGTGCTTCCACCGGAGGTCTGTGTTGTTGTAAAAGAAAAGGTGATAGAAGAGATTGTCTTGGGTTCAAATACTGAAGCTGTACAGGACATCGTTAATGTCAATGAATGTGGTATGGTTGTTGTGAATGAAGATAATCAGATCGTAACTATTTCTTTCCGTGTTGACGGTCATTTTGTAAGTTTGTGATTATGAGTTTACTAATATATCATACTTTAGTAAGATTTTAAAGATGTGTTAATTCTTTGTTTATTGAATTGTTCGTTGTTTGTTACAACGCCTTTTTAAAAGACAGGCTGAAGATCTTGGACTGAATCGTAAGATGGGTTTGAAAATTGTGGACGTGGCAGGTGATGTTTGGAATGTTCAAGCTGCTATAGGTTCATCTCGAGGTCAACCAAGATATTATCTGCAAGGAATGAGAAAGTTTGTGAGAGATAAAGGCATGGCTCCAGGTAAAGCATTTACACTTAACTTTGTGAAAGGTAAAAAGCTTTTTATGTTCGGATGAATGTTCATGGGATTTAAAAAGGCAAATGCAGAAGCATACATTGAACCAAGTTTTTGGGTTGTAGTTCTTTGCTTTTCGAAACTGATGGTAGACTTATTTGTTTAGTTTTGAAGTTGTGATTCTAAAACTATATATGTACATGTAAATTATTAGGTCCATGTCTAACGGAAACAATGCGGAGATGTAAGCTAAAGACAATATACTCGGTTACTCGCTCGAAACGATTCCTTAATTGAAAATATAGTACAAACTAATAGCAAAATCATGTTCAAAGTTATAAGCGTTATTCTTTGACAATGATAAGCTGGTTAATTATGCCATTAAAGGAATAAAAACATCGAGTTCTATTCTCTGATAATCATTTCAAGCAAATAGAAACACATACAATTTTGATTATATCAAGAAACATATCGCCTTTTGCTTGGACTGGTGTCCACAATTTCCAAACTAAAACTGAAATTGATCGAATGAGACATGTTAAATATGTATAAGAAATCATGTATGGGTCACTTCGTTTGACTTTTGGTGAACATCTGCTTGACTTTTGGCAACATCTGGTTGACTCTTGGCCAACATCTCATTTAGTATTCAACAGACGTTTGAATAACTCAAACAGTGGTTTTAACATCTGTTTGACTTTTGGTCAACAGTTCATGGAAACCCATGTTAGGTTGAACAGTGTTTTGAAGAGGAAAACAGTGCTAAAATATAAGAAGACAGTGGATCTGGTTGAACATCTGTTTCACTTTTGGTCAACAACTGTTTGACTTTTGGTCAACATCTGTTTCCCCGATCAGATTTGGTGTTAAACTATAGTTCTTTAAGTCATTGTTTTGTTTTCTTGAATTCTATGTAATTTTGTTAAGAAGTACAAGAACAAACATTTTTACAAAATCCCAAATCACCTGATCACGTAAGTGCATTGAAGTAAAAGTGGAAATGATGTTATTCATGTGGTCATGTTGTGCTTTTGTTTGACCTCTAATATGAGTTTATGATCTAATCCGGTGATGTGAAGACATTGTTGTTGAATCCAATGAGATGCTTGATGTAATGAGGTCGTATTAATAACAAATAATAATTGATATAACTAAGTTTCCCGAGCCCGGGAAGCAATCCCGGGTAATCACCTAGTTTTTTAATAAAACAAAACTATAATTATACTATACTCAAACTAAAGAGATTAGAATGCTTGTTTTTATGGTGTGTTTTTTTTTAAATATATGAAAAAGTTATGGTCGTTTAAAATTCGTGAGGGGTAGTTAATTTTTTCTAAGGGAAATAAAATGTAACTACTAACTAATTATCCATAACGTTTTGAAAGACGAGGGAATTAAAATGTAATTAATTGAAATTAAACTGTAATTGTGTTTGAAAGACTAATGTACCTTCATTTTAGAGTTGTACCTCATGCATTAAACCAAGGGCAGAACCAATGTAGAATGAGTCGTAGCACGGGCTACGACTCAATCCCGTATTTGTATTCGCAATGTATTTTTTTTTCGGTTTTATACATAGCATACCCAAAAACATATACGAGGATACCCCTAAGAGAAAATTATGAAACTTGATATTATTCATTAAGCCCAAAACATGTTTAGTAACAAAGCCCAAATAATTAGTTTTATGATAATTAAGCCCAAATTGTAATAACTAATAAAGCCCATATAATAGAATAAATGATCTTGCGCGTTTTATGGTTGAAATGGGAACACATAGTTCTTGTGCTTTGGTTTATCGGGTAGTGAAGCTAGTTTTGGTTTTACCGGTTTCAACCGCAGCCGTTGAAAGATGTTTTCCGAAATTGAAGATTATCAAGACGGATTTACGCAATCGAATGGGCCCGGAATTTTTTAACAATGTCATGTTTCTACGGTCGAAAATGATTTTTTTTTTCATAAAGGAAAAGACGCCGATGTGATTGAATGATTTCAAGCTATGAAAAAAAAGAAGAGGCCAAATCTAGTAGGTATTTGTTTACTTTATTTATTTATTGTTGTTTTTTTAATATTGTATAATTGCACGGTAAATTTTTTTTTTTGGATACCCCTGATCTAATTGGTTAGTTCCGCCACAGATCTGGAACAAAGATTTGCAGGGAACCTGTCCTTGAAAAAGAAGAAAAACAAGATTTGTAAACTTAAAAGGCTTTGCAACCATAGACGGCCCTTGTAAATGTTGAAGGGTCACTTTTTCTTGCATTTTTTGCCATTTAGAGGCCGCTTTATCATCTTTGCCTATATTGCTTACAACACCATTCTATTCTATTTTATTTTACTTAACCAGCCCACAACACCATTGGAGCACTATACCACATTGATACAAACCGAATTCCACTGTGTAACAATCGCCGCAATGCACAGACACCACCTGACCACCATCTATACTTAAGAATATATTACTTATATATAAAAACGATGAACAAATGTCCCATTCAGCCAATGCTTCGGACCCGATTCATGATTGGTTTTCTCTTTCACCCTATGAATTGACAAACTAAGAGAAAACGAGAACAAAGCTGCAAAATGTCGACACAGCCACAACGCGTGGGTTCCCCCACTAGTTTACCAAAATGAGAAAAATGCATGCAATAACCAAAAAGTCGTAAAGTTATGTCTTAACCATTATTACAAACATCGGATGTCATAAAGTGGAATCTGTAAGGTCTTTCAGAATCAAGAAATTAAAACTAAAATTACGAAGTTTCATAGATATTAGACCAGAGACCTGGTCAATCGACAAAAAACTCTGCCAGATCAGGACCATCCGGGTTTAGGTATAAATCAACGGTGTACTTGAGTCCATCAGTACACAAATCATCGGCAGTAAGTATATCCTCCCACTCACCAAGTATAACATCATCTTTATTAGGTGTCCTGATTTTGTCTTCCTCCATGTTAACAGCCTCCTGTATACAAACACAAGATTAATTAATAACTGTCAAATATGCACTCGAGAGTAATTTCGACATTTCCAACAAAAAGCACACACCTCAGGCGCCCCCAGCATTTGATCAATAACTTCTAAAAACGACATATCATCATCAGCAGGCCTCTCAGATGAACCTGGTTCAGTAACAGACAAGCCATGTGTAGTTTGAGGCACAATCATGTTCATTGTAGCTGGACCTTTCTGCTTGCAGTTCGGGGTTTTTGTAGGCTCGTTTGCAGAAAATATGACATTAGATGAACCTGGTTCGGTCATGTCCGCTGCAGCTGGACCTTTCTGCCTGTAGTTCAGTGCTTTTGTAGGTTCATTTGCAGAAAACATGACATTAGATAAACCTGGTTCGGTCATGTTCGTTGTAGCTGGACCTTTCTGTTCGTAGTTCAGTGTGCTTGTAGGCTTGTAACGCTTGTTTGCAGCTGGTTCAGTCATGTCACTTGTAGCTGGACCCTTTGGTTTATAGTTCAGTGTGTTTGTAGGTTCGGTTGCAGAAAGTGTGACACCAGATGTACCTGGTTCCGCCATGTTTGTTGTAGCTAAACCTTCCTGCTTGTAGTTCAGTGTGCTTGTAGGCTCCGTTGCAGAAACTGTGACAATAGATGACCCTGGTTCAGTCTGTTTACGATCTGTTGTGATGGAAGCACCAACTAGACCAACAACGGCTTGAGAATCAATGCTGCTGACCAGATCATCATCCCACTCGTCTTCATTGAACGGTGCACCATACTGTGCGCCGTTTTTTGGCCCTGCGCCACTTTTCTTAAATATCCTACAAAGCACATATGTATCCTGGAAACAGAGATAAAGTGTTAAGTGTGATGAATGATATTGTTTTTCCAAATAAGAAATTGAACCATAGAAAGTAGTACCTGAACAACCCCTGCATCAGCCAATTGCTTATCGTCCATTCTATACTCGTGAAGTACCCAATCTGTTCTTTTGCCATCTTTAACACGGCCTAAATGAAAAACTAGTGTCTTGATTGTTGCAACAGTTCTTCCCCTATATTCAACGTATCTGTCTTTTCCAGTAGCTTTCCAGAACCCAGTTTCAGTGGCACGATTAGCCCTACCACCACTTGAATACTTTTTTGATTTAGGGCAGAAAAAGTACCACTCTAAGTCTCCACTTTTCAAAGAGGATTTATCTGAAGAATGTAACATACTAATCCGTTATGAAAAATACTTATTTTACTAGAAAGTTCAAAACATTACATAATATTTCTAGTAGCCTTCCAGAAATAGCTAACAGATACTTTTTTATTCTAATCAAACATACAAAGATTGTTTTTACTAAAGGATCCTCGCCTCATGTGATGTTCATCTTATACAGGTTCCTTCTACTCACACACATAATTATATATAGAGGGCACTCAATTCATAACCAATATTCTTTGAGAACAGCGTATATAATTCTTCAACAGAAAGTATAAAATTAAAAAATAAGAAAGTTTATTTCTCTCTCCCTATTCGTTCTTTGACTATATCTCCCCTCCTAAATTTTTTTCTAAGTATAAAAATGTGCACATATGCATATATACATGTGTATAGAGTGTATACGCACATATGCATTTACACAATAAAACAATCAATATCATACAATATTTAAATAAATCTAAAACATACTGAAATCTACATGCATTCTAGTCAATTTATATAAAAGATAGTACAAAGGTTATTGTGGTTCCCACAGTTCTCAACACACACATTTATATGTGTGTGTGTGTATTAGTGTACTTGTACGTTAATATATCGGTACAATATGTGGAAATGAAATGCTGAGTTTTGACATAGTTGTTAGGGACTAGTTTAACCCTTCATTTTCTAAAACCGCTAGCTTATCCTGATTACTCTCTTAAGCATTTTCAAAAACTGCTAGCTTATTACATCCCTCAAATATTATAGAAATGATCTAATCAGATATCAGTAATTACAGCAAAAACCCTTGAATACAATAGTATCATCCTTTCTCGAAGCATGCAAGTGGTGACACTTGTAATGAGTTGATCTCATGCATTTGATATGTCAAATAGGATCATGACTATTCATGAACAAACTGTATATGATCACATGACTATCCAGTATTTTCTCGGAACATATAGCTACCAAAATAAAAAAAATTCAGACAAAAACAATGTAAACAGGACAAATAAAGCATCTATTTAACTTAGAAAGGACCAATTATGAGGCACTGATTTAGACTAAAGTAATGAACATGATTAAACTAGCAAGCATCTACAGTGGCAGTAGCAGAAATCCAATGTAATAGAACTTATTTCATTAAAAAATGAATTAGATAACCAGGCTTTTTATAATGAAGTATATGCAAGCAGTATATTTTTAATATTCAGGAAATACAAATACCTGGAAGATCCCATGGACAGAAATCATATATGTTGACCTCTGCAACAGCATTGGAAGCGACTCTTTTCCCCAATATCTTCCTCTTGAGGTAGTACACGACCAAAATTTCATCAGTAGGTTTAAAGCGAAATCCCGGAGCGAGGGTTAATCTTGCCATGAAAAACTAATCAAATGCCCAACAATCAATATTTTATTAAAACCAATAATAATCTTGTGTAAATAACTAATAGCTAACGAATAAAACGAATTTCCTAATCAATATCAGGTCCAGTGGCGAAAAAATATCCACCCAGAGCTCCCCAATTTTCCCCGGTTCATCAAGTGTGCTTGGAAAATTAACCACTCGTGTGCGTAGGAGGTGTCAAAAGACATTTGTGTACCCTGTATATTGTCAAAGATTAATTACCGCAAACAAAATAAAAAATGGCTAATATAAGAGCAATAAAACCCCAAGAAAGACCAAACAAAAAAGATAAACAGGAAAGAGGGCCCACAATCAAACAGTTTAGAAGCAGATAGTTAACCATAAGAGCACTCGGGGCGGTGCGTTATAAATCTTCATCACGCGTTATTTGATCACGGAACACCGCCGCCTCCCATTTTTTCACGCGTTATTTTTAAAACGCGTTACACCTATAACGCGTTGAGTTTTGAAACAATTTGAGCAATTCTATGTGGAGTCTGACAATTTTCAAAGTATTCTTCCATTTTATTGGACCAATTCTATGTGAGTCTGACAATTTTCAAAGTATTCTTCCATTTTATTGGACCAATTCTATGTGAGTCTGACAATCACATGCAAACATAATGGAATTTAAAATAAAAAACTAAAAAAATTAGTGAGTATAGAATTCCATCACTAGTGATACCACCCCGCCTACATTTCTATCACTAGTGATAGAAATTTGGTTGATGACATGGCATAATGTGATTGGACAATGGGAGTGATGGTTTCTATCACTAGTGAACCACCCCTCCTCCCCTAATGAGCAAACATAGTATAATCTTGGTCCACATAAAATCCCATCATGAATAAAACAAGCACAAGATCTAAACATTTCAATCTACATCAATATATTCTACAAAAAGTACAACAGATCATGCAATAATTTTCATATTTCATACTGTTCAAGATCTCAAAAAAGTTCTAATCATAATGATAAATAGATAACCTTCATAAAAGTTCCAACAAATCATAAACAAGACGATCCGCGCTAAACTAGCGACAAAACCCCAAATTATTTTCTTCAAAATTCAATCAAACAAGTGTCAAGTTCTCAAAAAGTTATGTTTTCAGAAAAGTTCTAAGCTGCTTCTCAATAAGAACTACAAAAGATTGGGGCTAAAATTGGAAATATAAGTTCAAATCATAATGATAAACTTCAAATACAGTACAAAACTCATAAACAATAAGATCTGCACTAAACTAGCGAAAAATCCCCAAAATACTTTCTTCCAGATTCAGCCAAATAAGTGTCAACTGTCAAGTTCTCACAAAAGTTTTGTTTTCAAGAATGTTCCAATTAATCCACTAACTTTCGTGTCCTGGTATATCGTCAAAGATTAATTATCTCAAAAAAACACTTAGTTCACATAAAATTTCATCATGAATACAAATACAGATTTAAATATTTCAAACTAGATCAAAATATTCTACAAAAATGTATAACAAATCATGCACACACATACATGGAATAAGTGTCAAGAAGATCAAAGCTAAACTAGCGAAGAAGATCGAAGCTAAACTACCGAAAAAGTGTCAATAGATCATGATAACCTTCATAAAAGACGCAACAAATAATGAACAAGAAGATCGAAGCTAATCTAGCGAAAAACCCCCCAAATTATTTTCTTCCAGATTCAATCAAACAAGTATCAAGTTATCACAAAAAAAAGTATTTTCAAGAATGTTCCAATTAATCCACTAATCTGCTTCTTAACAAAAAAAAACAACAAAAGATCTACGATTCTGCGCAAAACCAGCAACAAAAATTCAATCAAACAGAGATCAAGTTCTTAAAAAGTTATGTTTTCAGAAAAGTTCTAAGTTGCTTCTTAATAAGAACTACAAAAGATTGGAAATATAAGTTCAAATCGTAATGATAAACTTCAAATACAGTACAAAACTCATAAACAAGAAGATCTGCGCTAAACTAGCGAAAAATCCCCAAAATATTTTTTTCCAGATTCAATCAAATAAGTGTCGACTGTCAAGTTCTCACAAAAGTTTTATTTTCAAGAATATTCCAATTAATCCACTAACTTTCGTGTCCCGGTATATCGTCAAAGATTAATTATCTCAAAAGAAACTTAGTTCACATAAAATTTCATCATGAACACAAATACAGATTTAAATATTTCAAACTAGATCAAAATATGCTACAAAGATGTATAACAAATCATGCACACACATACATGGAATAAGTGTCAAGAAGATCAAAGCTAAACTAGCGAAGAAGATCGAAGCTAAACTAGCGAAAAGTGTCAATAGATCATGATAACCTTCATAAAAGACGCAGAAAATAATGAACAAGAAGATCGAAGCTAATCTAGCGAAAAAACCCCCAAATTATTTTCTTCCAGGTTCAATCAAACAAGTATCAAGTTCTCACAAAAGTTTATTTTCAAGAATGTTCCAAAAAATCCACTAAGCTGCTTCTTAACAAAAAAAAAAACAGCAACAGATCGGCGATTCTGCGCTAAACTAGAAACAAAACCCAAAAGAAATAGACTAGTCTGGTGGGTGAGAGAGCCCAAAAGAAATACAACCAACGTGGGACAAATCCCATACGTTGCAATGGTTTCAGTCCATAACATAAACTAGCCACAAAACCCCGAATTATTTTCATCAAGATTCAAGAAAACAAGTATTATCAAGTTCTCACAAAAGTTTTGTTTTAAAGAATGTTTCTAATAATTAATAAATACAGTAAGCTTCTTGACAAAATTAGCAAAAAATCGGCGCTAAAATGGGCAATAAAATCATACCAAATCTGAACACTTACTAATCAAGAATCAACAAAAGTGCACAAGTAATCATACGATCGGTGATAATTAACAAAAACCAGATCAACGCATAACTCAATCTTAGAAACAGATGATACGAAAAAACCCTAGATATAGATACATGATGATGAAAATAATAGCTAAAAACGAACAAGAAACCGTGAAACAAGATATAGTAAATGATGAAATTGTAAAGAAAAAGATGAAGAAGATTGATAGCTTACCGAAGAAGAATGGAGAAGGTGATGAAGATGGAGGAAGCAGATGGAAGAAGTTTTGTGATTTGTGAAAAGTGAGAAGGGAGTGAGGTTTTATAATGTCGTACGGGAACTATACCCACCGCCACCTACGTATGGTTTGACTCGGTCGTGGTTTAAATGGCTAAGTTAAATTTTAACTAGAGTTAATTACTGTTTTCGTCCCTAAGGTTTGTCAAAAATAACGGTTTCAGTCCATTAGTTTAAAAATTACGATTTCAGTCCATTAGTTTCATTTTCGTAACCATTTCAGTCCACTAACTTAACTCCATCCATTTATTTTGTTAACTTTGAGTTAACTAACTAATTCAGGGACGGTTTGCGTCAGTTTTAGAAACACTGGGACTTAAGTGTAAACTCTAAAACATTAAAACAAAAAAATAGTAAATTCCAAAAAATCAAAAAAATTCCAAAAAACCAAACAAATTCCAAAAAATTCTAAAAAATAATAAAAATTCTAAAAAATCATAAAAATTCTAAAAAATCCAAAAAATCCGTTTCGGCGCGAACTGTTTCGATCCGAACCGTTTCGAGCTGAACCGTCCGTACCGTTTCGACCCGAACCGTTTCGAGCTGAACCGTTTCGACGCGAACCGTTTCGACCCGTACCGTTTCGAGCCGAACCGTTTCGACCAGTACCGTTTCGAAGCCGAACCGTTTCGACCCGTACCGTTTCGAGCTGAACCGTCCGTACCGTTTCGACCCGAACCGTTTCAAGCTGAACCGTTTCGACGCGAACCGTTTCGACCCGTACCGTTTCGAGCCAAACCGTTTCGACCCGTACCGTTTCGAAGCCGAACCGTTTCGAGCTGAACCGTTTCGACCCGTACCGTTTCGAAACCGTACCGTTTCAAGCCGTACCGTTTCGAACCGAACCGTGCCGTTTCGAACCGTACCGGTTCGGCTTCGAAACGGTTCGCGTCGAAACGGTTCGGGTCCAAAAGGTTCGGTTCGAAACGGTTCGCATCGAAACGGTACGGTTCGAAACGGTACAGCTCGAAACGGTTCGGTTCGAAACCGTTCAGCTCGAAACGGTACGGTTCGAAACGGTACAGCTCGAAACGGTTCGGTTCAAAACGGTTCAGCTCGAAACGGTTCGGTTCGGTTCGAAACGGTTCAGCTCGAAAGGGTTCGGTTCGAAACGGCATGGTTCGGTTCGAAACGGTACGGCTTGAAACGGTTCGGCTTCGAAACGGTACGGGTCGAAACGGTTCAGCTCGAAACGGTTCGGCTTCGAAACGGTACGGGTCGAAACGGTTCGGCTCGAAACGGTTCGGCTCGAAACGGTACGGGTCGAAACGGTTCGCGTCGAAACGGTTCAGCTCGAAACGGTACGGACGGTTCAGCTCGAAACGGTTCGGGTCGAAACGGTACGGGTCGAAACGGTTCGCGTCGAAACGGTTCAGCTCGAAACGGTTCGGGTTCGAAACAGTTCGCGCCGAAACGGATTTTTTGGATTTTTAGAATTTTTTAGAATTTTTATGATTTTTTAGAATTTTTATTATTTTTTAGAATTTTTTGGAATTTGTTTGGTTTTTTGGAATTTTTTTGATTTTTTGGAATTTACTATTTTTTTTTTTGTTTTAATGTTTTAGAGTTTACACTTAAGTCCCTGTGTTTCTAAAACTGACGCAAACAGTCCCTGAATTAGTTAGTTAACTCAAAGTTAACAAAATAAATGGATGGAGTTAAGTTAGTGGACTGAAATGGTTACGAAAATGAAACTAATGGACTGAAATGGCAATTTTTAAACTAATGGACTGAAACCGTTATTTTTGACAAACCTCAGGGACGAAAACAGTAATTAACTCTTTTAACTATCTATCTATCTTAGGGGTTGTTTGGTAGCATCTGAATGGTCATTAAGAGGCTACCTCTTAATGGAATCATTAAGAATTTTACCAATGAGAAGGTAGAAACATGTGACATGTGATGATTTACCATTCAGCGGTTACCTTTTAACCATTCAGACTTGAGGTTACCTCTTATTCATTCAGATGTTTTAAATCATTAAGAGGTAGCATCTGAATAGTCATTAAGAGGCTACCAAACAGCCATTATAAAGCAATAAAGCATGTCCGAACGACGAGGTAATTTGCTACTTTAGTTTTTTTTTTAAAGGAGAACCTCATTAAAACAAGCCCAAGTTCGAAGACCGAGCCGGGCAACCAACACAACACAATTACATATTTAAATAATTACACCAATCCGACCACGAAATCGGGTTGCTTTTAACTCTATGTTTAAACAACAAAAAACCTAAAGATTTCACTTCCCCAAAAATTTGCTCCACCTTAATCTGAGAGTCCAAGAAGACGGCCCTGTTGTGAGCCAACCAGAGACACCAACAAGACACGAAGATGATGCCTTTAACAATATCTCTCACACCCACTCGGATCTGACTTGACTTGTGAATTTCCAGGAGGTCTACAAACGAGAACGCAAAGATAGGGGCTAACCGGCACCACCGACTAACCTTCTGCCACATAATTCCGGAAACGAAACATGACGTAAAAAGATGGTCCACCGTCTCAGCCTCGGACCTACACATGGGACACAACCCATCGCCAACATCAACGCTCCTCAATCGAAGAGCATCCGCAGTCGGAATTCTATTTCTTTCCGCTCTCCAAACAAAAACATTGCATTTGATAGGGACCCACTTACACTAGTCTAAGATATACCTGTGACTCGTCTCCGTAGCACCCAAGAGGATCTCCTTGACCTACCTAACCGAGAAGACACCCGACCGATCCCCCAGCCAACTCCATACATCGTTATTGTTGTTTACCGAGACAGACTCAAGAGCCTTGGTTAATGCAGTATGCTCCATCCTTTCATCTTCTAATTCAGGATCATGCTTCCATAGCCAGTCACCATCCATACGGTCCTGAACCAAACAATCCTTCACGGTCTCTAAAAGGAACAAATTAGGAAAAAGCTCGCACAGGGGGGCTTCCTTCAACCAAGGGTCAATCCAAAATAAAATATTGTCACCTCGACCCACCTTGCCTTTAAAAAACTTCCGGAGGGTTAAGTTTCCATTAATAGGCTTGTCGATGATCGAGACGATGTTGTGCCATACTCCCCCGTAGGATTTTTTGACAGGAAGAAACGAACCTCCCGATCCTCCTGAATGAATAGCGGACACCACTTTAACCCACAAATTATCCTTCTCTCGCTTAAATCTCCAGCCCCACTTGCATAACAAAGCCAAGTTAATATTTCTTAACTTAGAAATCCCCAAACCCCTTTTTTTCTTCGGCAACGCCACTGATTCCCAAGCTACCCAGCTGGTCTTTTTAACGTCTTCCGAGCCTCCCCAGAGAAACCTTCTAATCAGCCTTTCCAAATCTAAAATAACCTTCTTTGGAGCCTTGTATAGCGAGAAATAATAAGAGGGAAGGCTAACGAGGACCGAACGGATCAGGGTAAGCCTCCCACCTAATGAAAGAATCGGAGACTTCCAAAGAGCAAGTCTCGATTCAAAAATATCATAAACCGGCCGCCACTTACTTATACGATTCATATTCGCCCCCACCTTTAGCCCAAGATATTTAAATGGAAGGTTGTTAGGAGAACAACCCACCAATTCCGCCATAACTCCCACTTCCGCATTAACCACCCCAATACCATACAAATTAGACTTTCCCAAATTGATTCTCAAACCAGAACAAGCATAGAAGCATCTTAAAATTCTGACAACATGCATTGCATTATCTTCGTCCCAATCACCCAAGATAAGGGCGTCATCGGCAAAAAATAAATGGGACAAAGTCGGACCATCGTTAGGAAGGGAGATGCCCTGAAGAACACCCACTTCTACTGCTTTGTCAAAAAGACAAGACAAAGCTTCCATAACCACCACAAATAAAAACGGAGAGATGGGATCCCCTTGTCGCATGCCTTTACCACACTTAAATTCAAACGCCGAGGCCCCATTGACCAAAACTGACGCCCTAGCCGAGGAAAGAATACCCCAAATCCAGCTGCACCACTTCGGACCGAAGCCCATCTGACGAAAGACATCGATCACAAATTTCTAATTGATATTATCATAGGCTTTCTCGAAACCTAATTTAAAAAGGAACGCCTCTCTTTTGCACTTCTTAAGCCATGAGCACACCTCATTAATGATCAAGGGCCCATCTAAAATAAATTTACCTTGCAAGAAAGCAGCTTGAGACATGGAGATAACCGAACCGAGCACTTTCTTGAGCCTATTGGCAAGAACTTTCGAGATAACCTTGTTGACTACTCCTACAAGACTAATGGGACGGCAATCATTAAGGTTCAACGGATCTCTACGTTTGGGAACAAGAGCGATGAAAGACGACCTGTAACCGATATTAATCTGCCCTGTCCCAAAAAGGTCAGCCATAAGCCTAACAAAATCCTCCTCAAACAGACTCCAAAACGTCTTAAAAAACCAAAAGTTGAAACCGTCAGGACCAGGGCCTGGTCATCCCCACATTCAAAAACGGCACTTTTAATATCTTCAACGGAGATCTGGGATTCCAGCCAAGCAGCATCCGAATCCAAAATCCTCTTCAAATTAGGGCAATTCTGTCACACCCTGACTTTTGCTGAAGCGTGATTATGGTGTGACTTTCTTAATACCATTGCATTCAATCATAATAACAACTATATGATAAAACCGTAGATTGGTCATCCATTAAATAAGTTTAAAACATAACACCATTGTTTTGAAACGTAAACTTCAAATTCAAATTACAACCTTACGAATTGTTTAGGAGTTCACTAAGGACTCATTAAAAGATAATAAATAAGACCATGGTTTGGAAGACGTGTCTCGTCCAGGAATAAGACACACTGACCAAACCCAAGGACCATGGATGACATCTTTATTCCTAACGCAACATAAAACTTCCAACGCCCGCCAGATCCACTTACTAATTCCCTGAAATACATGTAGTTTAAAAACATCAACAAAAGTTGAGCGAGTTCATGTGTTTGTTTGTATGTATGTATAAACCTTTGTATCATTGAAAATATGTATGTATGTTTGTAAATCCCGGTATGAAAGCAAACAAGGAAACAGATCGATTAATGGTTTGCAAGGCCATTAACATACGTGCAACGGCGTAGGAAGGCTCAAACCTAGCAGATTTGTACCGGGCCTCCGGCTGTAAGACATAGTCACCTCATGGGCCAACCCCGGTCCTCATGGGTGTGGGCTCGCTACACCCAAATAGATTTATCACTCATGTCCCTCGGTCCTAACACGAGGATTAATGGTCTTAGGAGTGCGCCTACCCATTCACATGATCTATTGTACTTTCCAAAGCTAACCATACCACTTGTAATTGTATGTAATCATTTTGTAACATGTACTTCACCCCCGAAGTTAATAAACAAAACAGTTTAAAGAAAAGGGGGACATGAACTCACAGTCTTGCGTCTTCGGGTCACAGTAACTCAAAGCTCCTTCGGTGAACACGACTACCTACAACGTACTAATGTCTATTAGACGAACGGGTCGTGCCTTGACTTAGTGTTTAGGTTTCTGAGTTATGTTTCTTTTACGCTTCTGATATTATTCCAAGTTATATAATTATTGTCAAAATAATTAATATTTTAACCTAAATTATATTTATAAGTTTTGGAATAATTGTTAAACAATATATATTAACTTAATACTTCCCAAGTATTAATACTTGTATTTCCTTCCCAAGGATGGGGGTATCTCATACATGCGTATTTGTATTCTTGTATTTGTATATTTTGCCATGATTTGGTGTCGTATTCCGGTGTGTATTTATACGTGTGAGAATACGTATTATATTGTAGTTATTTAGTATCCTCATACTTAATTAATTATTAAACTTTCCGGAATATTATTCTCAATAAAAGTCCACCAACATATATATTTCCAAAATATATATTTAAGGAATATTTCTTAGAAAAATTATTCATAATTTCTCTTTTGGCAAAAATACCTGTAGTTCCAAAATAATATGTTTTTAAGTATAACTTAGAAAATAGAGTTAAATGCCATTTTAGTCCCTGTGGTTTGGGTCATTTGGCCAGTTTAGTCCAAAGGTTTCATTTTTAACCTGTGGGTCCAAAAAGGTTTCACTGTTGCCATTTTAGTCCACTGGGTTAACTTCATCCATTATTTCTGTTAACGAGAAGGGCGGTTCGGTCATTTTGTATGGCCGAATTGCCTTTCTAGTTAACAGAATTACATATAAAATGACCGAATTATCCTTCTGGTTAACAGAAAAAATGGATAAAGTTAACCCAGTGGACTAAAATGGCAACAGTGAAACCTTTTTGGACCCACAAGTTAAAAATGAAACCTTTGGACTAAACTGACAAAATAACCCAAACCACAGGGACTAAAATGGCATTTAACTCTAGAAAATATTTATAAACTTATTTTCATCCAAAATAATGTATTTCAAGTTTACTCAAGAAAATATTTATTTTTCCAAAATAACATATCTTCTAATATTTCAAGGAAAACATATATATTTATACTTGTCAAAAATGTTATATTCTTTCGTTGTCAAAAATATGATATACTCTTGAAGTAATTGTGAAAATCATATTTTCATTCCTTTGTATCCAAAATATTATTTACCAAAATATATTTGTGAACATACTTTCCGGAATATTTTGTAAGTTACATTTCTTGTTCGGTTTTGCCAATATATTGTGTGTAACTTGTATGCTTATTCCTTGTGATTTTTGGTAATATTTTGGATGGTAATTCTTGGTGTTTTGATGTGTTACATTATTACATGCCCTAAAATAATATAACTAATACACCAAGTATACAAATAATCGTACATGTGTGTCTTCAATGTATATATATTCTAAATATATATTTATCCATTTTTATTTATAAAAATCAACCTCCAATATTTGTATTTTTGTAACCACAAATTATGGCAAAGTTTATATGGAAAACTCATGGTTAAAATACATTTGTAAATATTTGTTTGAAAATATTTTTCTAAGTGTTTATATTTTTAGAAAATTTTGCCTTAGTTTCCCCTAAAAAAGGAGGTTTCCATGCTTTTAAGCATATCATTTTCTTTTGTAAAATCATCACCATCAATTTACAATCAACTCTACACAACTTATACTTACCAATTTTGCCAAAGTCATGCTTAATATACCACTTCATGATTTTGAAAGTTTATGAAAACTTGTAGTAACTTAGTAGTGCGTTTAGTGAGTTTAGTTACCCCTTTAAAGTGGGGTTGTTTATTTAAAAACATCATTCTTGAAAGACTTAGATGTTTACAACTTGTAATTATATTTTACAAAAAATTTCTTTATGAAATTCTCTTGTTACACAAGTGTTTCTACACTTGTTTAACCACCAAAAATAGTGTTTGTTCATGTAAGAACCAAGTTTTAACAAAACTTATATTTTAACTTGGTTTCTTTGAAATACCACTTACAAATCTCTAGATCTATATGTTTAACATCTTACTTTGATCGTGGTTTTTCAAGAAAACAACTTTCTTATTTCAAGTTCATGATTACATAAGGATGATCTATTGATTTCTTAACATAATCATCCTCTCATCTTGCCATATCATGTTTTTAATCATGATCTAGCAAGATCATATGATGATCTACATCATTTACACAAGCAAGCAACAATCATCAAGTATAACAACACATAAATAACATGATTTCTTATAATTTAAGCTTATGTTCATGTTTCTTTCATCTGATTCTTAGTGTTCTTCATAATAATCAACATGTAACATCTTTTAACCTACTAAAATAGAAGTAATATGGAGTGTTCAAGGATCTTACCACTAGCTCAAGGCTAGGGATGAATCAAGTGTAGAAAATGAGTGGATAAAAGCAAATAGAGAAGGTCCTTCAAGCTCTAAAGCCACCAAGCTTCCTTGTATGAACTCTAACACCCTTGTATGACCTTGGAATGGATGAAGATGAAGGAATGAAGGTGATGGTGGTGGTGGGTTTCGGCCGAGAATGGGAGCAAGAGGGGGAGGAAGATGAGTGTGAAGTGTGTGTAAGGTTATGAACTCTAGATCTTCCATGTTCTCTTTATAACCATCATCCCTTATTAACTCATGTGTAATGTGTTCTAAAAAGCAAAACAAGATCCAATATAATAAAGAAATAAAATCTTGAGGGTATGGGGGTGAGGCATGGCCGTCCATAGGGGGGGGTCTAGGTGTAGGTTTAATCCTTTAGTTGCAATCTAGTTCAAATCCAAGTGTTCGTTACGTGTTTCAGTTATTAGATATTTTTAGGAGGTGTTATGATGTTCGGGGATCATAACTAGCTTGGAAATACTAAAACAGTGCTTCTAGTGTAAATTTGGTGTTTCGGGTAGTGTCCGGTTGTTTGGTTAGATACTGATTCGTTAAAGTGCTAAACTTGCAGTTTAGTGTTCTTTATATACCCTTTTGTGACACCTTTAATTCCCGACACTTAGGAAAGCATTCAGGACCATTTAACCATGTTTCTGCATAAAATAAGTATGTTAAAATGCTGATTTATGCTGAATTTTGTTGAATTCAGCACTTTGGGTGAGTTTTAGGCACTTTCCGGCACTTAAACTATCATCTAGAAAAGCAGTTTTGTGGTCCTGACTTCCCTACACTCTATACTAGTGTAGTACTTAGTTTCTGGCTCATACTGTGTCTCAAAACACTGTCTGTCTATGTGCTGAGTTCTGTCAGCATTTGCTGATTTATCCGTTTACTGTGCTAACTGTGCTTTATGCATCATTCAAGGCAATATAACTTTCATGCAATATTGATATGACATTAAACAATGTATGATGCACATGTATGTGTATGGCAGTAATCAGAAAGCAGTTAATTTGTAATTCAGCATAGTCACTAAGCATTAATCAAGATTAATTAATTATACGGATACCTGGATTTTTGACAGTTGTCACATTCTCCCCCTGTTAAGAAAATTTCGTCCTGAAATTTTAAGCTCTACTGCTAGCTGCAGGGGTGTTAGGGAATAAATGCGGGTATTTTGCTTTCATGCGGTCTTCACGCTCCCAAGTAAACTCTGGGCCGTGACGTGCATTCCATCGAACCTTAACAAGTTTAACACTAGTCCTTCTAGTTTTGTTAACTTTCCAATCCGTGACCTCAATGGTTTCTTCTGTAAAATGGAGTGTGTCGTCAATGTGAACTTCATCAGCAGGAATAACCACCGTTTCTTGTGTTGGACTCTTTTTCAGGTTGGATACATGAAATGTATCATGAACACTATTCAGTTCCGCAGGTAGGTCCCACTTATAAGCTACAAGACCAATCCTCACCAGGATTCTGAATGGTCCAATGAATCGTGGGTTTAACTTTCCACGCTTCCCAAAGCATGCCACACCTTTCCAAGGTGAGACTTTCAATAAAACAATATCTCCCACTTCGAATTCCAAAGGTTTCCTTCTTTGGTCCGCATCGATCTTTTGTCGGTCACAAGCTGCCTTAATGCGCTCTCGTATCTGCATTATCTTATCTGTCATTTCTTGAACCAATTCGGGACCAACTAGTTGTCTATCGCCCGCATCTGCCCAGCATAACGGCGATCGACACTTGCGTCCGTAAAGTGCTTCAAACGGTGTAGCTTGAATGCTTGTATGGTAGCTATTATTATAGGAGAACTCGACCAAAGATAGGTGAGTGTCCCAACTGCCACCCAAGTCCATTACACAAGCTCATAACATATCTTCGAGTGTCTGAATCGTTCTCTCACTTTGACCGTCTGTCTGTGGGTGAAATGTCGTGCTCAAATTCAAATGTGAACCAAACGCTTCTTGGAAAGATTGCCAAATCCTTGACACAAATCTTCCGTCTCTATCAGATATAATCAAGATAGGCACTCCATGACGTGCAACTATCTCCCTTAGGTACAACTCAGCTAGCTTACCAGTGTTATCCTTTTCCCCGATTGGCAAAAAGTGCGTAGATTTCGTCAAACGGTCTACGATTACCCAAATCGTATCATGACCTCTGGGTGTTCTTGGCAACTTAGTTATAAAATCCATTGAAATCTGCTCCCATTTCCACATGGGAATCTCAGGTTGCTGCAAAAGACCTGAAGGCTTCTGATACTTGGCTTTTACCTTGGCATAGGTTAAGCACTTTCCAACATAAGTTGCAACATCACCTTTCAATCTCGGCCACCAGTAGAAATCCTTCAAATCTTGGTACATCTTGTCCGATCTGGGATGGATCGAGTACCTCGATTTATGGGCTTCATCAAAAATCAAGTCTCTAAGACCACCAAAGAGGGGAACCCAAATTCGTTTCATGAAACACAATGTTCCTTCCTCATTGGGTACCAACTGATTCTCCATCCCACGGAGATATTCATCCTTAAGATTCTCCTTCTTAAGAGCTTCTCTCTGCGTAGCACGAATGCGCAACGAGAGGTCCGTTTGTATAATCATCTCCAAAGCCCTAACCCTTATGGGCTTAATCTTCTCTTTTCCACTTAAGGCATCTGCCACCACATTCGCCTTTCCTGGGTGATATTTGATTTCACAATCATAATCGTTTAGCAACTCAACCCATCGTCGCTGTCTCATATTAAGCTCTTTCTGATCAAATATGTGTTGTAGGCTCTTGTGATCGGTAAAGATCGTACAACGCGTACCATACAGATAATGTCGCCAAATCTTCAAAGCAAACACCACTGCACCTAATTCCAAATCATGCGTGGTGTAATTCTTCTCACGAAACTTTAACTGGCGCGAAGCATAAGCGATAACCTTCTGTCGCTGCATCAGCACAGAACCTAATCCCTGACGCGTGGCGTCACAGTGCACCACGAAGTCATCGGTGCCTTCGGGTAGGGATAAAATAGGTGCATCGCAAAGCTTGTTCTTAAGCAGCTGAAAAGCTTCTTCTTGTTTATCTCCCCATTCGTACTTCTTATCCTTCTGAGTAAGGGAGGTCAATGGTTGGGCGATTTTTGAAAAATCCTCAATGAATCTGCGATAATACCCAGCTAAACCTAGAAACTGACGGATCTCGGTTGGTGTCTTCGGAGTTCCCCAATTCTTAATCGCCTCGATCTTGGTGGGATCCACATGGATTCCATCTTTGTTTACCACATGAGCAAGGAATTGTACCTCACGCAACCAGAATTTAGCATATAATTTCTCCTTCTTGAGCAACTCTAAAATAGCTCTAAGGTGTTGCTCATGCTCTTCCTTCGTCCTTGAATAAATCAAAATATTGTCGATAAACACAATCACGAATTTATCGAGATATGGCTTGCAGACTCTATTCATCAAATCCATAAACACTGCTGGCGCGTTTGTCAAACCAAACGGCATCACTAGAAACTCGTAATGTCCATATCGAGTTCTAAAGGCAGTCTTCGGAATACTCTCATCTTGAATTCGCAGCTGGTGATAACCTGATCAAAGATCGATCTTGGAGTAGTAACTCGAACCTTGAAGTTGATCGAAAAGATCGTCAATCCTCGGCAAAGGATACCGATTCTTGATGGTTAACTTGTTTAACTCTCGGTAGTCGATGCACATACGAAAACTACTGTCCTTCTTCTTGACGAACAAAACTAGAGCTCCCCAAGGCGAGAAGCTTGGTCTAATAAATCCCTTGTCCAAAAGCTCTTGAAGTTGTGTCGACAACTCTTGCATCTCGGAAGGCGCAAGTCGATAAGGTGCCTTAGCTACCGGCACGGTGCCTGGAACTAAGTCAATATGGAATTCGACTTGTCTTTGCGGCGGCAATCCTGGCAAGTCTTCGGGAAAGACTTCAGGATATTCCCTCACGACTGGGATATCTTCCAGCTTCGGCTCTTCGACCTCTTTATCCACAACGTGCGCCAAGAAGGCAACACATCCTTTTTGCAAACGCTTTTGGGCCTTCAAAAAACTGATAACCCTTAGAGGCGTATCATGCTTCTCTCCATGCACTACAATCGTCTCTCCATTCGTCAACGGAATTCGGATTATCTTCTCATTACATACGATCTCAGCTTGGTTACTCGACAACCAATCCATTCCAACTACCACGTCAAAGCTTCCCAACTCGACTGGCAGAAGATCAAGCGTAAACTCATGCTCTCCAAGCTCTATAACACAATCCTCTAATTACTTCATTCGCTTCTACTAGCTTTCCATTAGCTAGTTCTATCGAGTACGGAATATCTAGCTTACTGGCAACTAACCCAAGTATTTTCTTAAACTCTAGGGATACAAAGCTATAATTGGCACCAGTATCAAACGGTACAAATGCAAAGTGTTGGTTGATAGGGAACGTACCCGTGACTACGTTCGGATCCTGGTGAGCTTCCCTAGTTCCTATGTTGAAGACTCTTCCTTGGGCTTGATTGTTCTTTGGGCAATCTCTCTTGAAATGCCCAACATCTCCGCAGTTAAAGCATCCTTGCTTGTTTCCAGTACCACCCTGATTGTTGTTTTGGTTGCGGTTTCCACTACCGGCTTGGTTTCCAGTACCACCACGGTTTCCATTACCGCCATTTCCTCCTTAATTGCGGTTTCCATACCCATTTCCACCACGGTTACCATTTCCATTTCTGTTGCCATTACCTATCTGACCACCATTACCACGACCGGCACCATACCAACAGGTCACCTTGGCATGGCCAACCTTTCCGCACGTCTCACACTTTCCAGATCTGCATCGTCTAGTGTGATGAAACTGATACACATCACATTTGGGCAGGGTGCCCATATATCCTTTTCCTCTAACCTCAGCACCAGATGTGGCAGCACCAGTCTTAACCTCGGCTGGTGGATTCATATTCCTCTTCTTGTTACCACTGTTGTTTCCTTGGGTACCTTTCTTGAAATTGGAGAACTTCCTTTTGTTCTCTCCTGATGACCCGACATAAGTCTCCTTTTTCTTTCCATTAGAGATTGAGAACTTGTTCAGCCTAATCTCTTCTTCGGTTAATGCGACACTCAGATCAATGGCCTCAGTGATTGTTGGAGGCTTGGAGGTGGTCACCATGCTCATGATTTGGGGTGGCAATCCCCAGATAAAACGCTCGATTCGCTTGAACTCCGGTTCAACCATGTAAGGAACTACGCGAGACAGGTCATGGAATCTCTGCACATACTCAGCAATCTTTGGACCATCCATCTTTAGATTCTAGAACTCGGTTTCCAACTTTTGAATCTCATCCCTCGAACAATACTTCGTGCGCATGAGTTCCTTCATCTCATCCCATGTCATAGCATATGCAGCCTCCTCTCCCAGAGTTTGAACCTGAAGGTTCCACCATGATAGAGCTCCGTCTAAGAACAGTCCAGAAATGTAGGTGACCTGGTGCTCCGGCGCACACTTGCTCATTCGCAGAACAGAATCGGTTTTCTCAACCCATCTAACGAAAGCTACATCACCTCCAGTGCCGTCGAAATTTAGAGGCTTGCAGTCAAGGAACTGCTTGTAGGTGCAGCCAGTACAAGCAACATCATTCACGGAAAGCATTAGCGAACGCACATGGAATATCCAAATGTAACGTAATATGTCTTTAGTGACTTAAACATTACCATGAGGTGGGTTATTTCCTGAGGTACCTCCGCTGTGTTCAGGGCGCAAGGCCTCGTGCTATGCTATTGCTTGTGAAATCCGTTCTTGCAGTTCCGCCTCTGTTGTGGGCAACTGATTGTTTCTTCGTGGAGGCATCTTCTAAAAGAAGATTGTATAGGTCAGGTCTTATGTATATAAGTATGTAGTATGTGTATGTAATAGCATTTATCAACGCAAGCAAGCATATAACATCACATTCATGTCACCAATGTATAATTTAACAACGCATATAATGAGAACATTGCGATTGAGCTTTCATAAATCATCGACCACAAATACAGTTACATGTTCTACAAATGTATCGTATCACATCAAAAAGGACTACAGGGTCACACTACCCTTGTCCAAAATGTCTATCAGTCTACAACAGTCATATACTCAAAAAGCGGTCTCCAAAAGGCTTTGCAAGCTAGGCTCAATAGCGATACTCTCATCAAAAGCAAGCTACCTACATAAAACCAAAAACCGGCTATGCTGATGGTGGTGGAGGAGGAGGTGGAGGAACGAAAAGCAAGCTGCGCACATGCGCTAGCTCCTCCTCAAGATCATAAACGTGACGCAATAGATAACTGATCTGCTGCTCCATGGTGAGAAATCGAACATCAAAATCTGGATAAGGCAAAGGAGGAGCAGGTGGAGTCGCAAAAGGTGACGGACATGAACAAGGTGGAGGACGTGGAGTCCTCTCAAGCTCCATAACTCTACGACATAGGATCTCCTGCTGAAGCTGCAAAGACAGGAGTAACTCATCCCTCGTGTAACCAATAAAGTGTGAGGGATGGTAGGGATCAGAAACTGGCATGGTGTTCGGCGGAAACCATATGAGTGGCTCGCCTGACGGTGCAGAAGTAAAATGAGCAGTAGGTGTACACTGAGGCAGGTGAGTAAAAGCTGCTGACACGTGTGGAACATGGCTAGTGTTAGTGCAGTATGTCTATCGCCTCCGTCATCTCAAGACCGTAGCTGAAACAGTTTAAATCTAGCCTTATATTGTAATATCTAGAGTAAAAGGCAAGGTGGCAATATTGTAAATAAGAGGAAAGCTCTTATAAGCCTTGGCCTATAAATAGATGTGTTAGGGTTAGAGTTTAGAACTTTTGTGACTTTTGCCATTTGCTACATTTGAGGAGATAGGAGCTAGAGAGAGAAAGTAGAGAGAGAAAGGCAAAAGGTGATTCGAGGTGCTTGTATCTTTCATACATTTTATAGAATCACAGATTGAGTATGTTCGTGTGTTCGGTCACGTTCGTGTACGGATTCCGCACGTTACACGAGTCGGTTCGCAATCGTTTCAGAGTCAAAACCGATCCTAACAAAACATGATTAATTTCACAAGATTGAAAAACGGTTTTCAAACTGTAAAATATCAATGTGTTGTAAATCATGGGGGTACATTTTTTTCTACAAATCAGTGCATGAGAAGCAGAAAATGGATGGCGAGACAAAGCTATCAGTGTCGGTTTTTCAAATTTTCTTTAAATGGTTTTGCATTTTAGGGGGAGTAATATTGTCAGAAAATCCAAAAACATTAGAAAATTTGAAAAAGCCAAAAACATGATAAAATTCAAAAATTGAGTTTTTGGGTAAAAAGAGGAAATGATAGTACATCAGTAGACAGTTACAGTACGCAAAAGAATTGGAAAGTTAAAATGTGTTAAACGATCTCACCGTGGATGTGTCGGTAGGTATTTATACATTTAGTAAACTTTTTCGGGATATAAACATTATTTCAAACTTGCTTATTTCATGGGGAACACTACTTGGATATATAGGTAACCCCTGAAATCTCGTTTGAAGGACCCCTCTTTCTGAGATACTAGGTCTTTATGCTTAGTGATATCTGGGGTATTATCCCGGGACTTCTGATTTTGCGGAAGCAATGGCATAGTCCCCGGAGAATACTTTACGCTTGCTTGAAATATATCCTACCCTCAGCATAAAAAATGATGAAACATTGAAAGAATATGTAAATCATGTGCTGTTGAAGAAAAGATCCTCTAAAGGGGACACACCAAAAGTCGAGCCGTCATCTCTCTGCTGAACGGAAGTTCAGATCTGAGCTCTCACGGTTCTTCGTAATTTATAACCCCTTACAGATATCATCTAGGTATACTCACTTGTAAGACTGAATATTGGGATCTGGATACGGGAGTATATTCAAGAGGTGGGACACATGAATAAGTTTAAGTTCTTAATACATCTAATTCGTATCCTGAATCAGTTGAAGTTTGTGTGAAAATTTAAGTGGATCAGTATATCGACAATCTAAGTGAATTGTTTAATTCTTAATGTGTAACTAAGCTCAACGGTACTTGTGACTTGTCAAAAACTGATATGATCCTCTGACGCAAACTCAAACAAAAATATTATCTGTAAATATATTTGTAAATATTTCTTTACTACTTTATGTTTCAAAAAAAAATTCAAAAAGATTTTGATTTCTGCTTTATTTTCGACAACCGATGTCTGGATGCTAAGTTTCAAAATCTAAGTATGCTGATCGTGTTTCTGAAAATAAACAAGTTCATTAATTTGAAACTTGAAGTTTTTAAATTCAAAAATAAAAAACAGTTTGTGATATCTCCAAGTTCATTAATTTGGACTTGGATGATTAACTGTGAGGGAGTTGGATGCTTAATTTGTTATAATCTTGAAAAGAGCCAGTTTCCGATCATGTTCGCTTAACTGCCAAATCTTTGAAGATTGTTGATAGGGGGAGAGTATCAAGTAATCCTGGATATATTCATATTATTATCTTAGTCCTAGGATCTTGATTTAGAAAGTTTAATAGTGCCAGGACACGATTCCTGGAAAAACGATAATGCTTTCATTGTTGAAATATTTTAGCTTATGCTGAGAGAGCCAGGGTTTTCAATCCTGGAAGTTCAAAACATTTTCACTTATAAAAGTTTGAGAATTGCAGATGCTATACCAGACTACGATCCCGATAGCTGAGTCTAAGGGGGAGTCTGAAGACGAGCTCAACGCAAGGGGAAGCGTGAAAGGAGCCAGGTATCTTTCCCGGAAGAGCTTGTAACCGAAAAGCCAGGTGTCGATCCCAAAGCACGGAAGCTTGACAAAAGGGGGAGCCTAAAGAGTTTACCGAAAGGGGGAGCTGGAGCTGAAGACAGATCCACCGGGATTCTGTTCGAGCAAGAGGGAGTCTTCGTTGCTGAAAATGTGTTAAAGCTTCAAGAAGACTCAGATAGAGAGAAAAAAGTCAAGATGCTACGAGTTTGACTCAATGATTGAGATTGACTGCGGCAATATCCAAGGGGGAGTCTGTTAGTGCAGTATGTCTATCGCCTCCGTCATCTCAAGACCGTAGCTGAAACAGTTTAAATCTAGCCTTATATTGTAATATCTAGAGTAAAAGGCAAGGTGGCAATATTGTAAATAAGAGGAAAGCTCTTATAAGCCTTGGCCTATAAATAGATGTGTTAGGGTTAGAGTTTAGAACTTTTGTGACTTTTGCCATTTGCTACATTTGAGGAGATAAGAGCTAGAGAGAGAAAGTAGAGAGAGAAAGGCAAAAGGTGATTCGAGGTGCTTGTATCTTTCATACGTTTTATAGAATCACAGATTGAGTACGTTCGTGTGTTCGGTCACGTTCGTGTACGGATTCCGCACGTTACACGAGTCGGTTCGCAATCGTTTCGGAGTCAAAACCGATCCTAACAGCTAGGCTGCTGGCTAGATGGGTCATCCCCACATTCAAAAACGGCACTTTTAATATCTTCAACGGAGAACTGGGATTCCAGCCAAGCAGCATCCGAATCCAAAATCCTCTTCAAATTAGGGTAATTCTGTCACACCCTGACTTTTGCGGAAGCGTGATTATGGTGTGACTTTCTTAATACCATTGCATTCAATCATAACAACAACTCTATGATAAAACCATAGATTGGTCATCCATTAAATAAGTTTAAAACTTAACACCATTGTTTTGAAACGTAAACTTCAAATTCAAATTACAACCTTACGAATTGTTAGGAGTTCACTAAGGACTCATTAAAAGATAATAAATAAGACCAAGGTTTGGAAGACGTGTCTCGTCCAGGAATAAGACACACTGACCAAACCCAAGGACCATGGATGACATCTTTATTCCTAACGCAGCATAAAACTTCCAACGCCCGCCAGATCCACTTACTAATTCCCTGAAATACATGTAGTTTAAAAGCATCAACAAAAGTTGAGCGAGTTCATGTGTTTGTTTGTATGTATGTATGTATGTATAAACCTTTGTATCATTGAAAATATGTATGTATGTTTGTAAATCCCGGTATGAAAGCAAACAAGGAAACATATCGATTAATGGTTTGCAAGGCCATTAACATACGTGCAACGGCGTAGGAAGGCTCAAACCTAGCAGATTTGTACCGGGCCTCCGGCTGTAAGACATAGTCACCTCATGGGCCAACCCCGGTCCTCATGGGTGTGGGCTCGCTACACCCAAATAGATTTATCACTCATGTCCCTCGGTCCTAACACGAGGATTAATGGTCTTAGGAGTGCGCCTACCCATTCACATGATCTATTGTACTTTCCAAAGCTAACCATACCACTTGTAATTGTATGTAATCATTTTGTAACATGTACTTCACCCCCGAAGTTAATATACAAAACAGTTTAAAGAAAAGGGGGACATGAACTCATAGTCTTGCGTCTTCGGGTCACAGTAACTCAAAGCTCCTTCGGTGAACACGACTACCTACAACGTACTAATGTCTATTAGACGAACGGGTCGTGCCTTGACTTAGTGTTTACAATATATTTTAACTTAATACTTCCCAAGTATTAATACTTGTATTTCCTTCCCAAGGATGGGGGTATCTCATACATGCGTATTTGTATTCTTGTATTTGTATATTTTGCCATGATTTGGTGTCGTATTCCGGTGTGTATTTATACGAGTGAGAATACGTATTTTATTGTAGTTATTAAGTATCCTCATACTTAATTAATTATTAAACTTTCCGGAATATTATTCTTAATAAAAGTCCACCAACATATATATTTCCAAAATATATATTTAAGGAATATTTCTTAGAAAAATTATTCATAATTTCTCTTTTGGCAAAAATACTTATAGTTCCAAAATAATATGTTTTCAAGTCTAACTTAGAAAATATTTATAAACTTATTTTCATCCAAAATAATGTATCCAAAATATGATATACTCTTGAAGTAATTGTGAAAATCATATTTTCATTCCTTTGTATCCAAAATATTATTTACCAAAATATATTTGTGAACATACTTTCTGGAATATTTTGTAAGTTACATTTCTTGTTCGGTTTTGCCAATATATTGTGTGTAACTTGTATGCTTATTCCTTGTGACTTTTGGTAATATTTTGGATGGTAATTCTTGGTGTTTTGATGTGTTACATTATTACATGCCCTAAAATAATATAACTAATACACCGAGTATACAAATAATCGTACATGTGTGTCTTCAATGTATATATATTCTAAATATATATTTATCCATTTTTATTTATAAAAACCAACCTCCAATATTTGTATTTTTGTAACCACAAATTATGGCAAAGTTTATATGGAAAACTCATGGTTAAAATACACTTGTAAATATTTGTTTGAAAATATTTTTCTAAGTGTTTATATTTTTAGAAAATTTTGCCATAGTTTCCCCTAAAAATGGAGGTTTCCATGCTTTTAAGCATATCATTTTCTTTTGTAAAATCATCACCATCAATTTACAATCAACTCTACACAACTTATACTTACCAATTTTGCCAAAATCATGCTTAATCTACCACATCATGAACTTGAAAGTTTATGAAAACTTGTAGTAACTTAGTAGTGCGTTTAGTTACCCCTTTAAAGTGGGGTTGTTTATTTAAAAACATCATTCTTGAAAGACTTAGATGTTTACAACTTGTAATCATATTTTACAAAAATGTTTCTTTATGAAATTCTCTTGTTACACAAGTGTTTCTATACTTGTTTAACCACCAAAAATAGTGTTTGTTCATGTAAGAACCAAGTTTTAACAAAACTTGTATTTTAACTTGGTTTCTTTGAAATACCACTTACAAATCTCTAGATCTATATGTTTAGCATCTTACTTTGATCTTGGTTTTTCAAGAAAACAACTTTCTTATTTCAAGTTCATGATTACATAAGGGTGATATATTGATTTCTTAACATAATCATCCTCTCATCTTGCCATATCATGTTTTTAATCATGATCTAGCAAGATCATATGATGATCTACATCATTTACACAAGCAAGCAACAATCATCAAGTATAACAACACATAAATAACATGATTTCTTCATGATTTCTTATAATTTAAGCTTATGTTCATGTTTCTTTCATGTGATTCTTAGTGTTCTTCATAATAATCAACATGTAACATCTTTTAACATACTAAAATAGAAGTAATATGGAGTGTTCAAGGATCTTACCACTAGCTCAAGGCTAGGGATGAATCAAGTGTAGAAAATGAGTGGATAAAAGCAAATAGAGAAGGTCCTTCAAGCTCTAAAGCCACCAAGCTTCCTTGTATGAACTCTAACACCCTTGTATGACCTTGGAATGGATGAAGATGAAGGAATGAAGGTGATGGTGGGTTTCGGCCGAGAATGGGAGCAAGAGGGGGAGGAAGATGAGTGTGAAGTGTGTGTAAGGTTATGAACTCTAGATCTTCCATGTTCTATTTATAACCATCATCCCTTATTAACTCATGTGTAATGTGTTCTAAAAAGCAAAACAAGATCCAATATAATAAAGAAATAAAATCTTGAGGGTATGGGGGTGAGGCATGGCCGTCCATAGGGGGGTCTAGGTGTTGGTTTAATCCTTTAGTTGCAATCTAGTTCAAATCCAAGTGTTCGTTACGTGTTTCAGTTATTAGATATTTTTAGGAGGTGTTATGATGTTCGGGGATCATAACTAACTTGGAAATATTAAAACAGTGCTTCTAGTGTAAATTTGGTGTTTCGGGTAGTGTCCGGTTGTTTGGTTAGATACTGATTCGTTAAAGTGCTAAACTTGCAATTTAGTGTTCTTTATATACCCTTTTGTGACACCTTTAATTCCCGACACTTAGGAAAGCATTTAGGACCATTTAACCATGTTTATGCATAAAATAAGTATGTTAAAATGCTGATTTATGCTGAATTTTGTTGAATTCAGCACTTTGGGTGAGTTTTAGGCACTTTCCGGCACTTAAACTATCATCTAGAAAAGTAGTTTTGTGGTCCTTACTTCCCTACACTCTATACTAGTGTAGTACTTAGTTTCTGGCTCATACTGTGTCTCAAAACACTGTCTGTCTATGTGCTGAGTTCTGTCAGCATTTGCTGATTTATCCGTTTACTGTGCTAACTGTGCTTTATGCATCATTCAAGGCAATATAGCTTTCATGCAATATTGATATGACATTAAACAATGTATGATGCACATGTATGTGTATGGTAGTAATTAGAAAGCAGTTAATTTGTAATTCAGCACAGTCATTAAGCATTAATCAAGATTAATTAATTGTACGGATACCTGGATTTTTGACAGTTGTCACAAATTCAGCGAGGGCCAATCCACATAGTCCTTGACAAACTTATCTCTAAAAAACTTGAAGACCTCCTTCTTGACCAGAGACGGCTTGGAAACCCACTCCCCATTAATGCTTAGCCCGTGGATGACATTACTTGTTTTCCTGCAATTAATCAAAGTGTGGAAAAACTTCGAGTTCTCATCTCCCTCTTTAGCCCATCTAATACGAGATCTTTGTTTCAGGTCCATCACCTTGGCCAACTCCGCTTCAGCAATAATTTTCTGATTTTCCACTAATTCCCACTCTTTTTGTTCCGATAAATCCCTGAACTCGAGAACGTTCTCTAGGACTTCCAATTCCTCTCTAGCTGAACTAACCTCATCGTTTTCTTTCTGGATCATAGTATCTCTCCAATCCTTAATTTTTGATTGAATGAACCCAAGTTTTCTGATCAGGAAGACATCAGCCGAACTTTCCGAGTCAGAAAAATTAGCACACGCCCCTTCAACCACCTCTTTAAACCCCTCTTTACCCAACCAAGAGTTGAACACCCGAAAGGGACGGGCCCCAAAATTCACGGCTTTAGTGATAAGGATAATAGGACAGTGATCAGACCACAGCCTAGGCAACGCTTGCACACGAGCTTCCGGCCAAGAATTAAAAAAATCAGAATTAACCAAAAACCTATCCAACTTACTGAGTTTGTGACAATTCTCGGAACGCCAAGTAAACTGTCTACCCCTCATGTCGTAATCGATCAACCCTGATTCGAAGATAAAGGAATTGAAGTTGTTGGCACACGACGGTTTGAACGAACAGTTTCTTCTTTCATCCCGGAACCGAACAGCATTAAAGACTCCTCCAATGATCCATTGCCCATCGAAGCTACTGACAAGGGAAGAAACCGAATCCTATAACTCTTTCTTAGCTAAAATCCCCTGAGGAGCATATATGTTCAAAAAATTAATAATCGTGTTATTACCCACCACCCTACCCCTGACGTGAAGGAAGTTTCTATTTCTCGTAGAATCCAGAAACTTTAAAACATCTTCATCCCAAACACAGAGCAGCCTTCCCGACAGGCCCGTCGAGTCAACAGACTCCATCCCGAAGTTACCTCTGCCCCAAAACTTAACTACCTCAGAACGGGAAACATTACTCTACTTCGATTCCTGAATAGCAAGAAAGTTGATTCTGAATTCACTCTTGAGACCCTTGATCCAACTTGGTTTGTTCAGACCCCCAATACCCCTAATATTGATAGACAAAAAAATCATTTATTCACCTCGTTAATACCTGTAGCCTGAATTGAATTCCTGATCAGGTCAGCGTGATTATGGATATTGACTCCAGGCAAGTCACCAACTGACAAGGTGTTGAGGACTTCCTTCTCCGGCAGAATGATATCGTTGTCACAAGATTCCACCGGCATCCCAGTCTTAGAACCCGAAGAACCAGGGTTCTCTGCCATTCCAGCCACGGGAGCTTCAGTCGTCGCCCTAACATTAAGGTCCAAACCCCCTTCATTCATGTCTTCCACTGAACCCCTATTATTGCCTGACTTCTGTGCCCTGTCCGTGAAACCAACAAAGCCAAACCCCTGATCAAATTCCTCAAAAGAGGTCCTGGATCTTTTATTGAGCCTAAGGTCCCCAAAGGAGTCCAAATTGCCCGAAGAAGTGTGGGCCTTCCAAGCTCTTAAGCCCACAAGGGATTTGCGGTGGGTCCTCTTACCCTTATCTCCAGAACAGAAAGGGAATCCTTTTGGCAGAGGCCCACTTCCACACTTGCCAAGATTGGGCCCCACAAAATCCCCCAAAATGTCATCTCCCAAACAGTTGACCGCCTCTTCACCTACCTCATGATTATCTAAACCACTAAAAACATTCTCCTCGTGAAAAAAGAAGCTTTTAGCATGGGAAGACACACCATTAAATGCATGAGCCGAAACGCCTGCATGGGAAGGAACAACCGCCATCACATTACCCGAAGAAGGGACACATGTCCCAACGTCGCACCTAGCCTCCCTTCCCACCAAAAAATCTGATCCAAATGACTTTTCCCCTCCCTCCTGACTTTCCACCTGCTTCGGCCCCTCCGGATTCTCATAACCGGAATCCGTCATGTTGACCACCGGAGAAGATCTTAACGGAGACGAACAATCTGGGATACCACCATCGTCACAGCCCTCATGCTCTAAGCAACTCGGAATCCACTCCTCTAGCTCCTCCTCTATCCAAACTTTGAAGAATCTATCTTTCCATCTCAACGTAACCATTTGTTTAATCCTCTGAGCCTCCCCAATCAACACCCCCACCGTGAAAACTGACAGATCCTGGTCTTCCATCAAGCACTTAGGGACATGAAGGACTTTTCCAAACATCTCTCCAATCGGACCTAAGACATCTGAATCGAGTAAATGTAAGGGAATTCCATGTAACCTAAGCCAAGCCACTCTTTTCAGTGGTAAGCACTGACCACCCCAAGCATCCAGTTTAGTAAACCAAGGGCCCCAAATCTCTCGGGATTCCTGGAACTTTTTTGCCGAGGCTTTATCACTGAACGAAACAAGGATCGACAACCCTCCCAGATATTGAATCCTCGAGAATGGAGTTTTAGCAATATTAAGAAGTCTATCGAAATCCACCAACATTTCCAGGTCAACAGATCTACCCACAACTGCTATGTCATACAAATCTTCGAAGGCAGTCATCCTGTCTGGAATGATAATACATTTATCGTTCACCGTCGAGTCCTCCGTCGCAACCCCACCGTTCAAGCCACCTGCCACTTTAGACTTCCCCAAAACTTCACTGTAGGACCTAGAGTCCCTCTGGTTAAATCTTCTATTAATATCCTCCGCACCAAAAGGGCTAGCAGAGTGATTCCTACCTTCGTCCTGAGCAACGGGAACTGCCGGAGGACGAAAAGCAGGCTTGTTCTCGACTGCAAATCTAGGCACATTCACGACCAGCTTATGGTTGCCCATCTTTAAACCTTTCATCCTACCTTCCAACTCCTTACAATCACTAACCCCAGAGAAGGAAACAAAATCGAACCTATTACCCAACTTATCTCTTTTCCTCACAACATAAACACCCACCACAACTCTGAACTCGCTAAAGAAATCCGCGACGTCCTTAGAAAAAGAACCCTCTGGTAAATTGGAGACAAAAAACTTGGTAACCTCAGGACCCATGTCACCCAAAACAAACTAAGGACCACCAGACCCAGAGACAACTCTATGAGAGGTTAATAGGATTCGAATCGGTCTAGCTGCACTACAACAGTAGCCGCGACCAATATCAGACCTGCTAAGCCATCAAGAGGAAGTTCCGGCAGTCGGTGGATCAAGAAACGCAAAGCTCAACGGCACTAACAGTGAATGGAAGGATTGAAGGATCAGATTAGGGATAGAGGTCACGCCGGAATAGGACCAACCTCACACACTAAGCCAAACTTCTCCTCTTCGTCGAGCCGTCGGCGACCAGAGAAAAGAAGGGGGTGAGAGAGTCCTAAGAAATTATATGGCTGATGTGATTCGTTCGATTTCCTTTGACAAAAAATAATTTGCTAGTTAAAACACCTTTAAAGCATAATATATAAATGTTCAAACTGCTCGACGATCACTCGAAAAATGCTCGTTTGATTACCGCTCAGTTTGTAAATGAGCCGCTCGGATCGGTTCGATTCAAATTCAATCCAAGCATGAGCAAAGGTCCGCTCGCTCGTCGATCGCTCGAATTATTTTTATTATATATATATATATATATATATATATATATATATAAATTGATTTTAAAGATTAAAAACCCAAAAAATATACTAGCCCAAAAATATTCAGCCCAACTTAATACTTAATATGAAAATCTAACCCTAAATCATATTCCTAAAACAATATTCACAGTCATAATCGAAGATCTGCATATCGCCGCTCCAGTCTCCACACACACACAATATTCACAGTCATAATCGAAGATCTGCAATTGATGTGTTGAAGTGGTGGAGTCAACATTGTAGCAAGTTTTCGGTTTTGAGTAAGATGGCGAAGGACATTTTTGGCATCCCGATCACTACCGTGGCTTCCGAATCAGCCTTTAGTGCTGGGGGCGTATATTGGATGACTACCGAAGCTCTCTTTCAAAGGATATAGTGGAACTTCTTGTTTGTGGAAGTGATTGGTTAAAGGCCAGCTAAAAAACAACCTTAAAAACATTGAAAGTAAGCTTTTATCTCATTTATAATCTACTTATACTTTTGTAGTTTATGCATTAACATTTGTATTTTGTTTTTTTAATGTGTAGCAAGCTGCAAGAGATGAAGAAAATTTGGAAATTGATGTGTTGACTCCAGACGGGTTTGATAATAAATGAAAGGTATTTTTATATTTAACAAACCATAAAAGTTGTTATGTAATGTGTAGAACTTAATGGTTTTGTTTAATGCTTGTGTTTACAGGTTATATGTTGGTTTGAAGGTGAATTTTGTGGATGAAGATGATCAAGCTTAAAGAAGAAGTTTATGGCTTTTGAACTAAATGACAATTTGTATTTCACACTTTGTTTTGTGCTTCTTGATATTGTTAAAAACATTTTTAAAATCATGATTTTAGTTATGTATAGCTTTTGTTAGTAAAGTGTTGGACATATTTTAATTAAGTTAGGATTTGTTTTTGTTGAACACAGCCTTATAATTCAATCGAGCGAAACCAAGCGAAAATGATCCGCTCAAATTTTTTTTAGGATTTGATAAAAACCGAGCGAAAACGATCCGATCGATTCAAATTCAATCTGAGCATGAGCATCACTTTTGCGCTCAGTTTTGCAAATTTGATCGGATCAGATCGGTTGTAATTCAATCCGAGCATGAGCAGACCCTCGATCGGATCGGATCGGATCGGCTCATGAAAACCCCTATACGGGAACTATACCCACCACCACCACCTACGTATGGTTTGACTCGGTCGTGGTTTAAATTGCTAAGTTAAATTTTAACTATCTATCTATCCTATATTATAAAGCACGTCCGAACGACGAGGTAATTTGCTACTTTAGTTAAAACACCTTTAAAGCATAATGTACAAATGTTCGAAGCACATGAAATAAATGTTGGACTTCACATTCCAATTATACCCTTTCACTCAAACTAAACACGCGGACACCAATATCAAAGTAGGGTTTCTAGAATCCTGTCATTGTTATTCGCTCTCATCCTCTGCTCTCTCTCTATCTCTGGCGATCAAATGGCAATTCAAGATATGTCGTTCTCAATGACACCAGATCTCTCTATACGAGGCCAGATCGAATGAGTTTCACCTCTCAAAATCTTCAGTTTGAGTGGATTCGCTCAGATCTAGGGTTTCTCCCAGATCGACTGAGTTCCAACGCAGTTTAACACGGAGATGATGTTGAACTTGTTCCTGTTAATGATACATTTATCTCCGTCGACACTAATGGTTCATAAGATGGAAAGTTATGTGATCTTTCAGTTTCTCCCAGAGTATTTTTCATAACTTTGTTACTCTTTTTGGATGTTTTTATGTCAGATCTGTTGTAATACTTTCATATCTGTGTTGGTTTTGTGTTTTTATAATGTTTTTTGAAGTGCTAATGAGGTTGAACTTGTTCCTGTTAACGATACCTTTCAGATCTGTAATCGGAGTTGTAGACTCATGAAGTTTGGGGGACAGAAGAAAGCGACGATGGTGATGCTCCGGTTACAGGATTTTATACAATGTGACAGTGGTGGTCCTTAAGAGTACATATACATTGTTGACGGTTCCAAGGTTAAAATGAGGAGAAAGACAGTGACAGAAAACCCTAGCCTCCGCCTCCTGCGATGGCGGCTAGGGTTCCGGGAAAGTCTCCGACGAAGCTCCGGTAAGTCCTCCTCTAATTGCATGTTCCATCGGTTTTTAGTTTCGATTGTTTAATGACGATTGTGACCATTACCATTTGTAATGACAATGGTTCTCACACCTGAAAGTAAAGCCATCAGAGAGGCTGAACCACCAGTGTTGCTGGTGCATATGTCTGTCGACTTCGTCTTCTATCGAGTCTTGTATCTAGAATGATAGACTAGGACACGTTGTTCGAGAAAAACGAGAATCATATAGGATGTGTCCATTTCGCACGAAATGGAACATGTCCATTTCGTACGAAATGACACTAGCCATTTCATGTGAGGCCATTCCATGCGAAATGGACTGCCTATAAATAGGTGCCTTGGTCATTTCATTTGTAAGGTTCTGATTCCGGTGCCGAGGTGCTCCCGAAGTGTCTCCAGCATTGTAAAACGATCTGATATCAATATAAGAGACAATTAAAGTGAATCTAAGTGCAATCCAGCTGAAATAACTCCAATACGTCTGTTTCCGTCTTTCGTATTGGACGAGATCTCTTCTGATCGACTCATTTGGTCGTGCAAACGATCCTACAAGTGGTATCAGAGCTCAGGAGGAAGAGTTCTTACCGATTTCAGTTGTTTTTCATCTAAAATTCTGTTTTCTACTCATTCTTCTTCACATTTTTCAAAATTAACCAAGATTTTACGGATAAAATGGCTTGATTTTCACATATAACGTGCGAAACACTGTTTTAACAAATTCTTGAAAGAATCAGACCTAAAATCGAACTAAAACCTGATCAAGTTTGTCAAAAACTGTCCGATTGTGTGACATCAGCATCAATTCGTACGATTTGGACTCCCAACTCGCTTGAAACCACTTCTAATTCGCACGAATTGGACATTGTTGTATTAGTTCGCTTGAAATCACTTCCAATTCACACGGATTGGACATAGTAGACTCCATTTCGTACGAATTGGGCCTAGGTCGTTTGAAACAGTATATCAGATCTCCATTTCGCACGAATTGCACTCAGGTCGCATCAAGAAGTTATCATTTCTCACGAATTGCACCATTTCGCACCAAGTTGTCCAGGTCGTGTGGAACAATCCCAGATCGTGTGAAACTTCATCCATTTCGTTTGAAAGTCTGAATTTGTGAATTTTTCAAAAACCGAAACATGGAGAACGAGTTCTACAACGCCTTTGCAACCCCGATCACTATGACTCAGAATGCGATGTTAGAAAATGAAACGGGCACCATGCTAAAACCACCTAAGCTAATGAGTATTGAGGAGTATAATGGATGGGCAGAACGTTTTGAAAATTGGGTTTAAGCAAATTACTTAGATGCATGGGAATGTATTGAATATCGATATATTAGACCGGTTAAGGACAACTGAGAGAAGGTTGATATTAAAGACTAAGTGTTGATGAGAAAAAGAATTAAAAAAGTGAAAAGATGATGGTTAGTCTCTTACAGCAAGCAATTAAGGAAGAAATCTTGATTTTACTACAACACAACGGAAGTGCACATTCAATATGGAAAGAACTAAGATCGAAGTTTGTTGGAAGTAAAGAGATGATCAAGAATAAAATGTCGCTTTTGAAGAAAGAATTTGATCTATTTCGTGGATTAAAAACTGAAAACACCAAGCAGATTATAGAAAGATATTGCAATTTGGTGATGAACATGAAGAGATTGAATATCACGAAAGATAATGAAGAATGGATTGAAAAATTGGCCGATGCGTTGCCACAAGATGTTTGGGGCACGTATCTTATGATGTTGAAAAATAAACCTGAATTTGACAATCTAACGCTGAGCACGTTTATTGAACAACTCGAAGCTCAAGAGATGGAACAACGAAAGATAGCGAGAATGAAGGACTTTGATGGTGAACAAGACATTTTTCTGTATTACAAAGGAGGTACTAGTGATAAGACCCACATTACCCCAAAAATTGAAACTGCTTTCAATGCAAAAAGTTCTTCTGGAGGATCATCTCAAGGATCAAATAGCAAAACTGGATTTTATTCATATCAATCATTCGATCCAAATTTTTCAGCAACCAAGAATGGCAAAGTCCTATAATGCAACATTGCATTAAATCTTGAGAATGATCAAAATTACTCTGAAGAAGTAGCCAAAAGTCATGTTGGTGACTGTGTTAGAGTCTTATGGAAGTTTAGTTGCAGGAAGGATCGGAAATCCAATGTTGACAAAAGAGGATTACGATCAGATTGATGCTGAGGAGATGGAACTTATGGATCTTAAGTGGTGTTTAACGAGTGTGTTGAGAAGAGCTGAGAAGTTTAAACAGATTATGGGAAGAGATGATTTCCGTGATGCTAATGTTTCTACTTTAGGGTTTGATAAATCTAAAGTTACTTGTTTTCGTTGCAGGGAAAAAGGGCATTTCAAGCGAGAATGCACAAACCGAGAAGCAAGTGGAGCTCAAAATCCTTTCGAAAACAATGATTATTATCGGAAAGAGATTTATCATCAAGTTGCTCAACAGCCATATCAACAAAAATCGCCACAAACTTCTCATGTAAGGAAGGAGATTGTAGAACCAAAGAAAGCTTTTCTAGTTAATCAAGAGGATGAAAGATTGCCAGAGGGTTTTAGCTGGGACAAATACTGTCCGGATGAAAGTATCTTAAAGACTGAAGCCTTTATTGCTCAAATCGTTGAAGATAGTGCTGATGATTATTGTGCAGAAAGAATGAAAGAGCACTTAAAATATCTAGCCGAGAGAGATGAAAATGTTCGAGTGACAAAGAAGAAGGTTAAAAAACAAGATGATAGTGATGATGATAATTCGTATTATGCAGAAAGAATGAAAGAACAATTAAAATCTCTAGTCGAAAGGGATAACAATGATGAAGATGTTCGAGTGATAAAGAAGCAGGTCACAGAAATTCCAGCTTTCAAGATTGAAATGGAAGCTGATGCAGAAAAGGTGTCTGAGAAATGTGAAAACTGTGAGACTATGAAAAAGAAAAACAATGAGTTGATTCACAACATGAACAGACTGAAAGAATCGTATGATGTCTTAAACAAAGCCATGAATCAATATAACGAGTCAAGCAGTGAACAAGCAACAACTATGAAGACACTCAATGGAGCATACATGACAAAGCAGAAAATCGTCAATTATTACATTGAGATGTGTGCTGAGCTTGAACAGAAATTGGAAACTCAGAGGATAGAAACCGAGAGAGTAAACAGATTATTAAAAAGTTACTCATGTTCTTCTTATGTGATTGACAGGATTTATCCTACAGTTGAAGGCATGAAGGCGTTTGAAGAAGAAACATCGGAAGTGAAGAATTTCGAAACAAAAGAGGATACTGAAGTGAAGAATTCTGGTAAGAAACAAAGTGTTAGTTACAACAAGTGTCCACCCCCTCTTGAAAATGGATATTCTCCACGAAATCCTAATTCAGAAAGAGTCAAAAAGGCAACCAACTTACAGTGGGAATCTGAGCCTTCAGATAACTTGCCAGACAACATTGATGTTACTTTCACATCATCCGACACTGATCATGAGTCTGAGGTAATAAAGAAAGTGGTCGATCAGGTGTTGGATAAAGATGAAACGGAGGAGTCAAAGTCAAAGTCAAAGTCAAAGTCTGAGTCCGACACTTCAAGTCCGAAAGTCAAAAAGGGCAAATGGGTTTACAATAAAGATTTTCTGTTATCACAAAATAATTTGAATGACGAAATATTCAAAGTAGCATATACTTTGAATGATTCTGACAAATTATATTATGATGAAGAATTTCCAATAAGAGGTGTTAAAACTGAAATGATCAACAAGGTTTTCAAACTAACAGAAATTAATATTTCTGAAATAAAAAATGTAAATCTTTCTGAAAAACCTAAAAAATACACCTCAAGAGTTCAACAAAGGTTAAACAAGAAAAAGGGTTACAGTTCTGGTTCAGGTTATCGAAAGAAACCAAACCATAATGATAATTTCAAAAAGAAGGGATTAGGTTTTATTCCACCAGAAATAAAAAAAAATGAGAAAACTTATAAACCAAAAACTGTATTTGTTTCAGGATCAAGTTCGAAAGAAGAAGAAAAGAGCTCATTATGGAAGCAGACAAACAAAGAATTCCTTGCTGAGAAGCAAGAGGGAATGAAGAATGATGAGCAACATCAACAGAAGAAAGAGACGAGAACCTATTTTCAATGCAAAACAGTTGAACATATTGCCAAGAACTGTTCAAAGGCAATCCAAACAAAACAGGGAGTCTCTAAAAAACTCAAAGAAAAAGTGATTGATAATGAACCACCAACTGAACGATTTAAAATCTTCAAAAATTCAAAATTTGAGGTTGGTGAGTGTTCAAAACATTTTTACAAAAGAAGAATGCATCTTGACAATCAAAAGTGGGTTGCTAAGAAATCTGATGATAGTTCTAGCAATGACTCTGATTCGACAAAATCAGAGGAGCTATTTTCTGGTGATGAATCTGACTCGTTAAAGTTAGAGGAGCCACAAGATGAGCTAAAAGGTGAAAAGTCAGTACCGCCAATGGATGACGCAAACTTTCCACCATTGCGGGCTGAAAATTTTAAACAAAAAGTTGGAAAAGTTGAGATTTCAAATCAAATTTTTTTCTGAAAAGAAAGAATTTGATGTTGAAAAAGCTTTTAACCCCAATGTGAAACATATCTTTGGAAAAATGGTTGACGGGAAGGTCAAAGGGGTAAAGGAATTTTATGAGTCGAAAAAGAGTAAACCAGATGAAGATGGTTCACCCATGTTCGTATTGTCATGGGATAGAACCTATATTGACTAAAATCCGGACTTGCTGGAGCTCCCAAGTTGGTAATCGTGGAGCATGAATCGGCATCATTCTTGAGAAATTCACATCTGTGATATTTCGACCTACAAGTGGTATTCTTATTCTTGAAAATTGTCATATTTCGTTTTACAAGTGGTGTTGTTGAAGTGAACCTATAAGTGGTTAATCAAGGTCATTAAGTTGAACTTGAGTTAACTTTCTTACAAGTGGTTGAATGAATAAAATGATGAACAAAACCCCGATCTTACAAAGTGTGAAATCAACAAAACTAATTTTCCGGAAAAACCATTTGATTAAAACAAACTTAAGTGTTTTGAAATCATAATGGGAAAATAGTTTGTTATCAGGGGGAGTTCTGATTGTTTATGCCAAGTGGATGGCGAATTGAAGCAATTCACATCGGTTTGTCAAATTTTTCTTTAAATGGTTTTGAATTTTAGGGGGAGTAAGAAATTCAGAAAATCCAAAAACATTAGAAAATTTGAAAAAGCCAAAAAAAAAAGATAAAATTTCAAAAATGAGTTTTGTTGTGAAATAGAGGAAATGATAGTACATCAGTGGACTATCACAGCACGCTAAAGAATTGGAAAGTCAAAAGAGATAAACGGTCTCACTGATGATGTGCCAGTAGGTTTTTGCACATTCAGTAGATTGTTTTCGAGATATAAACCTAAATATCATACTTACTTATCTCGTGGGGAACATCTCTCGGATATATGGGTAACCCCCGAAATCTTGTTTGAAGGGCTTTCTATTTCTGACATACTAGGTCTTTGTGCGTGGTGATATCTGGGGTATTATACCTGGACTTCTGATTTAGCGGGAGCAATAGCCTAGTCCTCGTATAATACTTTGCATTGCTTTAATCTTAAAGCCCACCCTCAGCATAAAAAATGATGAAACATTGAAAAATGCTAATCATGTGCTGTTGAAAAGAAGATCCCCAAGGGGGACACACCTAAAGTCGAACCATCATCTCTCTGATTTTGTGGAAGCAATAGCCTGAGCTCTCATGGTCTCGCATTAACCCCTTACAGATATCATTAGTGTACATTCACCTGTAAGACTGAATATAGGAGTCTGGATACGGGAGTATATTCTGAGGTGGGACACGCGAATAAGTTTAAGTCCTTAAAACACTAATCTCGTATCTCGGAACAGTTGAACTTTGTGTGAAAATTTAAGTGGATCGGTATACTGACAATCTAAGTGAATCGTTTAGAACTTAAAGTGTTTATAGCTCAACGGTGCTAGTGATTGGTCTCAAAAACTGATATGATCCTCTTACACAAACTCGCAAAAATATTGTCTGTAAATATTTCTTTATTGCTTTTCATTAAAAACCCAAAATCCAAAAAGATTGTGTTTTAGTATAAAATTTTGAAAATTCAAAAAGATTTTATCTCATCTTATTTTTCGACAACTGATGTTGGAAAGCTGATTTTCAAAATTCCGAGTGCTAAACATGATGAACAACAGGTTTGGGAGAGTGTGTTTAGAAATAAGATAAATGATATTCTTACAAGTGATCATCAGAGTTTATAAATGTAAAATCATTTTTGATGTGATATCTACAAGTGAATTCTAAATTTGTCAAATTTTTAAATTTATGAAACTTATTTTGAGGTAGAGTTTGTTCAGGCAGAAGCAGCCAGGCAACGGTCCTGAACTTGTAAAAGCTGCAAAATGTGATGAGCAAAGTTTGAGGCAGGTTTCCGATTCAATGCATGTAGATTGTGTATTCCAGACTGCGATCCCAGCATATCGAAAGGGGGAGTCTGAAGACATTAAAGCAACGTTCGATGCAAGAGGGAGTCTGTAGATGTAAAAGCCAGATTCATATCCTGGAACGAAGCTTGAGAAAAAGCTGTTGATACTGAAAGAGGATAGAGCCAGGATTGTGATTCTGAGAGAAAGAGAAGAGAGAGGAGAAGAGAGAGATTGAGGATGCTTATAATGGAGAATACATTGGAAGAGAGCATGAAGACTGATAAAGATTGAAGACTCGACATACTGAAGACTTGTCGACATCCAAGGGGGAGTCTGTTGGTGCATATGTCTGTCGATTTCGTCTTGTATCGAGTCTTGTATCTAGAATGATAGACTAGGACACGTTGTTCGAGAAAAATGAGAATCATATAGGATGTGTCCATTTCGCACGAAATGGAACATGTCCATTTCGTACGAAATGACACTGGCCATTTCGTGTGAGGCCATTCCATGCGAAATGGACTGCCTATAAATAGGTGCCTTGGTCATTTCATTTGTAAGGTTCTGATTCTGGTGCCGAGGTGCTGCTGAAGTGTCTCCAGCATTGTAAAACGATCTGATATCAATATAAGAGACAATTAAAGTGAATCTAAGTGCAATCCAGCTGAAATAACTCCGATACGTCTGTTTCCGCCTTTCGTATTGGACGAGATCTCTTCTAATCGACTCATTTGGTCGTGCAAATGATCCTACAAGTGCAGGTATCATCGTCATCTTCAAGACTTTTGATTCGTATTTTTATATGTAGAGTTAGGGTTATTTTCCATTGCTAAAAGCCTGACCAGTTTTGTTTTGTTTTGTTTAATCCGTATGTTTTCGTAGGTAAGAAGGCTTGGATTTGTTGCGTGCTTCTGGCTTACAATAGGTTTGTATCTCAGGTAAGGAGTAAAACAAGTTGGTTTGTACCAGTTGTATTTCTGTAAATAGTTGATATTTGAATATGATGACGAATAAACAATGGAGTTGTTATTTATCATAAATCTGTATTGTGGGAGGTTGCTAGCACATGTAGTTTGTTTTGTTAAATCTTTTAAATTAATTTATTTAGGAAAAAAAGTGAATTATGATTTAAGCTATTATGATCATGTTCTTAGGTTTCACTTTCTACAGAATAAACAACATCTGGGCTTCTAGGTTTCAAATCCAGTGTCACACCTATTTAGAGCTGAAGGTGTGATGGAAAACGAAGATGATCTGTGAAGAGGCAGCTGATTGTGGATGCACAAGCACAAAACAGCAACCACAATGCCCATTGCTTAAAGTACGGCAGTTGATCTGTTTTTAGAATCACAAGCCCATATCGCGGTTCTCTTCAGGAAGGTGATTCGTTTTAATGGTGTTGATGAGTTCATTTTAAAGTTATAAACATCGACTCATTATGCTTGTTTCTGTTGTAGCTTATTCGTGATGAAATAAGATCTGGAATATATATATAAGAAGCTTGTAAACCCTATTAAGAAGCTAGAGGGATCTTTTTAGCATCAAAGAGAACTCAGTTTTTATAACTCGCAGGTGACTTCTACCACTCAGTGTTGTATATTCTGTATTCAAGGTTGTAGATGGGTGAACTGTCGTTTTTTTCATTTCAGAGAAAGAGAGAAGGATCAAGGTCTCCAGTGTGGTGCTTGTGTTTTATGGTAGCGGTGGTTCAAGCGGTCTCACCGGATTTCCAGAGAACAGATCTACAATGACGGTGACAGAGTGGTATACTGGTATTACATTCGTACTATTTACTTAACCTTTTAAAAAAAGTTACCAACATGCTGAATTACTTTCTACCAATAATTCAATCAAAGGAATGTTTTATCTTGGTATGTTTTAAATATATAAAGACAATTTGGTGCAGGAGTTGTCATGGTCTATTGATTTAATAAAATGAATCTAGAGGACTGGGTAATGGGTCAAAAAGTTGTTTTACTAACTGATGAAACTTGAAAGGGGGTGTTTGGATTTGTGTTTTGAAACTAATTTCTTAAACATTATGACTTGAAATTTTGATTATATTGTGTGGATAAACATATTTTGTATCTGATTATCGAAGTATAAAGGGTTCAGAAACAGTTTCGTATCTGTGTGCAACACAATATCATCAAAGAGTATAAAAAATTACTTATTTACCCCTTTATAGTCTGATTCGGACTTTCCTTATGTTTAGAAATTTCCCCTTTTAAGAAAAAAAATGTTGTTTTTGGTCATTTAAATAGTATATTCTTGCACAAAATAGTTTTAACAAAATACCCGAGCATATGTATTACAAGTGACAACTTAAAACAACAGAGGCACATAGGTTATTGGCGGCTACCCGCCATAATTAACATATAAAAAAGTTTTATATATTAAATATGTCGGGCTTCCGCCAATAACCTGTGTTTTGTATGCCCTATGGAGATAAGCAACCATTATCCCCCCTTTGGAGTCCCGCTGTTGTGCTGCATTAAGTCAGCCTTGATGACAACCTCAAACACACTTGATAGTGATGTGTGTAAAATGCAACATATAAATTACATCAAATGAGGCATAAAACTAACCCTTTTTTAGTACTAATGTTGGAAAAAGTGTGCTTTTGTCTTCCTTTTGTATTTTCAGGATTAAATGAGCATAAATGACCAAAAGGAGCAAATATGCAACAAAATCTAACATAAATACAAGAAAAGGAACAAACGTGGCATGCCTGACCCCTCGACAACATATTCCCAAGCAAAAACAAGAAAACAGAAGGCTGACCACGGCCCTGTGCCCAGCAGACACGGGGGCGTGGCTAGATGTCTGCAGAAAGGACAAAGCTATAGAAGCTTCTATTCCTAACACGGGGGCATGCCCAGCTCGACACGGGGCATGGTCAACGCTAAGATTCACAGAATCCAAGCATATATTGATAGTACAGATACGCTTCTGCACAAGGGGCCATGCCCAGCGGACACGGGGGCTTGTGGAGCTAATGCAGACAAATTGCAATTAATGAAGAAAGAGAAAGTGGATGGACACGGGGCCATGCCAATGGACACGGGGCTGTGTCCGGGCTTCTGTGCAGGCTATAAATAGAGGTGCTTGGTTCACTTCAAAAGCATCCCTTGGCAAACCACCTATCTCCCACTTCACCCACACTCCACCACCACTACAACCCACATCCACCACCATCATCCATCATCCATCATAGAGTGTGTAGTAGTCTCAGGATCCAAGATTGATAGTAAGAGTTCTTGACAATCAAAGGCCATGTTTGCCTAAGTCTCTTACATCACTTGGTGAAGACAGGCATTTAGTGTAATACTTTTGATTTTTAATCTTTTCGCACTTTTTATTTGGTTTTGTATTAATGACTTTAATAACTAGTTTCTTATGTTGAAGGTGAAACTTCCTTATTATTTGTCCGTGGTGTCTTGACGTTATTTTACTGTCTATATAAGATTTACACCATTCATATCTCTACGGTCTATATATAGATATGTTAGCTACCTGGTCGGGGGTTAAGGGAATGGTTTGGTAAGGTTCTTGCCTTGTTCAATGTATAGATCCTGCAAGGACCTGGGTCAAGCTTACTAGGACCTCCTTCAATACCCACTGGTATTGGATGGTGGGAGTGCGAATGGCTTGATCCCCTCATATGTAAACTACTATTAATACATTAACCCGGCTACTTGGGATTGTATCCCTACTGACTCAAACCACTTAGCCGAGGGTAACGTCACCTTCAAAAGAGGGGCCTACCACATTACGCATTAATAACTTAATTAATTATCTTTCAATATTCCGACCCTATAGGATTGTATCCTTGCTGACTCAAACTACTGGGTTGAGGGTAACGTCACCTTCAAAAGAGGGGCCTACTACTATAACTAAGATAATCTCTTAATAAGTGCAAAAGTGCGGAAATCATCAAAGGTTACACTAAAGGTGAGTCAGATCCAAGTGATTCATCTTGTCTATCTGTTTTATTTTTATTTTATTTTTCAGCATTTCTAGTTTTTATTTTTCATGTTTAAAACCTTTTCTAAACTTTTGATTTGATTAGACGTTGAGGATAAACCGGTACTAAAAGCTCTTGTGTCCTTGGACGACCTCGGTATCTTACCAACACTATACTACGCTCACGATGGGTGCACTTGCCCATATGT
>JARYGA010061382.1:0-60140 GCA_030545235.1 Helianthus tuberosus
CATCACGTCCATCTCTATATCTATATCTTGATCTAAGTCACAAACACTAATTTTATTATTTATTTCTCTTTCCTACAGACTCACAATCCAAAATATAGTTTATTGTATTTTTCTTCGTTTTAACCGTACACTCTCATCACACTAAAACTTTTTAACTTTTATTTTTCAAACCATATGGCTAAAGCTTTACTCAACCCTATTTTCCGAAGTTGGAATTCAAGTTACCAACATAGGGTTTAGTGAAACTCTAGCCATATTATTTGGAAAGTAAAAGTAAAAAAACCATATATTATATATTTGCAAAAGATATTTTTTTATATGATGTGTTTATTAGAAATTATAACACTTCTTTTTTATTTTTGGTAGGAGAAACATAAAAAAAGGATCACATTATTCAAAACACACCCGTCTCTCACTACACTCGCTTCCCCCTCGGTTTCTTCAACACTCCCACACTCTCAATTCTCTCTGCGTTTCTTATCTTCAACATCAACACAAACCCTAAAATCTCAGAATTCCGCCTCTTCTTCAACATCCACAGACGCGATTTCACGATTTCACTCACGAAAAGGATATACACTAACAGTTATCAGAAATCACAGCATTCGGTAAAAAATTTTGAACTTATTTCTTGCTTTTTCACAGATTTCGTAGTTTTATTTCTTTAATAATGTTAAATAATGAGAATCTAAGTGTCGGAAAACAAAATAACGATGACCAGAAGTTCAGTCGTTTGTGTTTCATTTTTTTTGTTGACTTGTTTTTCTATCTAAGTAATGTTGGGTTGGGCTTTTATGTAAATCAAGGTTAACAGGTAGTCAGGTACATGCATGGTTGGTTGTTATTTTTGGGTATAATAACTTGACTAATTTTGATATTATGTCTTACGTTTAATGGTAATACACAGTTGACGTGTGACGCACGGGTTTAAAATTTACAATTAATAACCTATTATTCAATATCAGGTTTTATATCTTAACAATCAAAATAACATCTAAGAGCATTGACATTGATGCCTTCATGTTCATTTATATAATTTCATCAAAATATTTGTTTTTCTCTAAATTATCTTAGCTTTTAAAAAACCTATCACGTCCATCTCTATATGTATATCTTTATCTAACACAAAAACACAAATTTTATTATTTATTTCTCTTTGTTACACACTCACAACAAAAAATATAGTGGATGGATATGAGCCTCTAAATATACAGGTTTACTTTAACGTCTTCACAAATTCTCTATTATAGAGATATCAATGTAATGGTATTTTTGTTGTTACTTTAAATTTAAATTACATATGATTTTTTATATAGACTACTCAACTTATCATTATATTACATTTTAAAAAATGGCAATAAATGAAAATAACGATAATAATATTCATACAATATACTAACGTGTCTGACTTAAACTAAACATAAAGCGACATACACGTACACTTCACTGTTACTGAACACATGATATTTTATATTTACATTACAAATTTCTAAAAACTTCTTTGTATACGACATTTGACGTTGTATCAGAAAGATTTCCATCACTATCTAGAATAACAATTTTGAGGCCATCTCGTCGGGTAACTCTTGATAATGCAACATACAATTGACCATGTGTGAAAACTGGATTTTTCAAAAACAAACCAACTCTAGAGAGTGATTGTCCTTGACTTTTGTTTATGGTCATTGCAAAAGATACCGCAAGTGGAAATTGTCTTCTTTGTAACTTAATGTGAAGTTTTTTGTCTGTAGGTATCAACGTAATTCTAGGAATATAATGACGATCGCCAATGTGACTTCCAGAGATAATCTCTACCTGTATAACACGTTTACCCAAAGAGACCACCTTTAATCTTGTTCCGTTACACAAACCACTTTTTTGGTCAATATTTCTAAGAAGCATGACCGGAACACCTACCTTGAAAACTAACCTATGATTCGGCAAACCAGAAGCTTTAATTCCATTAAGAATATCCGGTGAGCATAATGTATCATCTAAATTCTCATTAAGCATTTCTGTTGGATAGATACTATCTGAGCTTAAATATTCCTTCTCAACTCCCGGAAAAAGTGACAGCATACGATCGTTAATTTCTTGAACAACATCATTTGTTGGAGCTAGAATGGCTCTTTGATGGAAGTAATTTTGTTCATTGAAATTATATATAAGAGAAGGATATACAAACTCGATTAACTCTGAAATGGGATCAGACGAATGTTTGATGAGAAGATCTTCGGGTATTTGTAAATTTGCATTGCCGTCATTCACACCACCGACATTACCTTCCCCTATATCCAAAAGCCAGTTTGCAAAGTTGGTAGTTTCTTGTATTTCAGATGGATCATTTGAGGTACTCAACCTCAAATTTTTGTTCAATTTTAGGACTTTGCAAGTTCTCCAAATATAAGAAGAACTTAAAGAAGCATTTACAATTTGTTGTCTGCTTCCTCCTGGCACCACAGGTAGTATTTGTCGGAAGTCTCCTCCAAAAACTATAACTTTCCCACCAAATGGTAATTCTGATGATGCTCCAGATACAGATCTAAAAAGGTCTTTTAACGATCTGTCCAAAGCTTCAAATCCATGTTTATGTACCATTGGTGCTTCGTCCCAAATAATAAGTGATGTTTCTTGTAATAAACGTGCAAGATCGCTATCTGGCTTAATGAAACAAAAAGAATCCTCATCTAAATTGATAGGAATGTGGAACCGAGAGTGAGCAGTCCTCCCTCCTGATAGCAAAAGAGATGCAATTCCACTGGAAGCCACACTTAAAACAATTTTCCCTTCTGATCTTATAGATGCACATAAAGTCTTCCAAAGATATGTTTTTCCAGTTCCACCGTAACCATAAACAAAAAAAACCCCTCCTTTGTTGTTATCCACCGCTGTGATGATTTCTTCATATATAACCCGTTGTTCATGAGTTAATGAAGAGAAAAGGTTACGAAACTCTTCAGCTAATATCTCCTTGTCATAAGCCAACTCTTCACTAAGTAAAAGATTGTTTGCGGAAGATATACAATCATGATTAGGAAAAGGCATACTGGAATACCTTTTAAGAGTGGAATTATTTCGAAGTAAAAACTTTTGGATCTCAAACAATGTTAGGTTCTTAATTTGATCTTCGTTAAGTACCAAACCTGTCAAATAATGAAATTAACGTCTAAATTATATATTACATTAACTTAAACATTTATATAAAATCTATTATAATGGAAAATACCTGGATGTTTTAAAATACGACGTTGCTTGTAGAGAATGTCATCTGATAAGTAAGTGAAAGTTTTTTCCCACACAAATTCAGGTCTAGACATACTCTCGGACATTAACATTGTACAAAACAAACTTCTTAAATAATAACCCGATCCGGTGAAACTGGCTTCTATAATTGCTTCAACATATTCATTGTCATCATCCAAAAGGCCATATGCATAACATGCATCTCTAAAAGTAGGATACTCAACATCATTTACGGTTCTAATATCCTCAAAATTTCTTGGACCTTTCACCTTGTTCAACAAAATCCTCAAATAATAAGCTTCACCGACTGAAGGAGAAACCGAATGAATTCTGCCAATTGAAAACCCTCTTTTCCTTGGTTTCCACTTACGTTTGTTGCTCTTCCATACAAATTTTGTTGGGAATTCGACATAAGTAAGTTGACGTGCCGCAGGGTATTTTTCATTACAAACAAACCACTGTAAAAACATTGAAGCATTCACTGACGGTTTATCTAACACATCTTCTATTTCTTCAAATTCTTCATAGATAACATGTTGTTGTCCTGGAAGATGAAAAGGAAGCCTAATGACAGAAGGATTCCTATAATGTATATCATAAGAAAAAATCCGCCAAGACGCTTCACAAGCAGATATGTATCTACAACTATAGTAGTCTTTGATTTCATCAACCGTCTTTTCTTGATCATTTGCTTCTTTACTTGGTACAAAACAAATTGATGCCCTATCATGACCTTTATTTATATATTTAAACAAATATTTTATTGATCCGGCCTGATTGCACCACTCAACATTGATGTGTGCTTGATATCTTTGTAAAAGAATTTTATTGTATGGCACAACACTGCGGTTATCTAACTTGACATCTGACTTCTCAATAAAAACACCGTTGTTACGTCTTCTATAAATGGGAAAACCATCACCATCTATGCATGTAGATTCACGAAATTTTTTGGGAAAATTTTTGGAACACTTTCCGTCAATCATGCAGGGACAATTCATATTTTCAACACCACAAGGACCATGAATCATGAACTCACTTACAAGAAAATATAACTCTGGTTCTTTGTCTTTGTCAGGTATTTCGGCAGAAATGAATGGATCGATATAATCAACGGTTGGAAGTTTGTGGTCGGCATGCATAAATAAGCACAAATGAGCATGAGGCAAGCCGCGCTTTTGAAACTCCACCGTATATACAACTAAAAATACAAAATAAACAAATTTTAAATTGTGTATTATATTTACTTTTTAATGTTTCCTACCGTTTACTAACTAAATAGGCATATATAACATAGTTTAAAGTTTATTTATTATAAATGTTGAAAAAAAAGTAGAAACGTTTGAAGACAAAAACAAAAATAATTAAAATACCTGCTTGAAGCTTTCCCAGAATTGCATTATCCCTTAAGTCTTTAATGATGGAATCCAACTTGATTTTAAATAACCTACATAAAATATCAGGCCTATCTTCCGGGTTAAGAGTCGTGTCCTTATGAAACCTCTTCACTTCAGGCCATTTTGGGTTACATGTGATTGTTATGAAAAAATCAGGATATCCATACCATTTACAAAGGGACATGGCATCTAAATAATTTTGAAACATGTACCGTGCACTACCAGTAAAAGACGAAGGTAATATAACACGCTGACCGATTTTAGAGACATCACTTTTGCCTTGTTCTTTAACGGAACATAAATTCTCAAAAGTCTCGCATCTTAATTTCTTTTGTTGAGTACGTATGTATAAGAGCCTTTCGCTTTCAATCATAGTATACGCATCAACCAAAAATTGTTGAAAAAGCCTTCTGGAATTAAGAACCAAAGAAAACGTATTCGATCTATCTTGGATTCTGTAGCAAAAGTATTCTCTCATTGTGCACGTATGTCTTTTACTGGTGGTTGAAGTAGAAACATCACTGCTGGTTGAAGTAGAAACATCACGATGAAGGATATCAATTCTATAACCATCATCACCGTACACAAAAAGTAGGGGATATTGAAGAGCTAAATAAGAAGGATGTAGTTCACTAATACGCTCGAGATAACCTTGTTTACTCTTCACAATAATATCTCTAGGTTCAAACAAAGTGTCAATATCTCCAACTATTAAAGCAGCAACTTCAGAAGCAGTTGGCAAGTTATATGTCCTACCATCTTTATTCCTTTTTGCAATAAGGCGAATCTTTAGATTCTCACAAGGATTTCTTTGAAAACAATCTCGCGCCATTCTGTAAGACTTAACCAACTGATTGTGAGAATCTAACATTGCCTTCAATTCTGAAATAATTTGAAAATCCAAATTTTCGGTACTTGAGCTGGAGTGTTTTCTGCTTTCCCTAATTAAAAAAAATAAAATATAAAATAAATAAGGATTGATAAAAAAAAATATTTTGGAATATGAAATTTTGAAATATTACATAAAAAACATACCCTAAAACAAATTGTCTGTTTGCAACCTCATTCTCAGTATCATATATATATAACTGAGAGAACTTAGGCTTGGATCCATTCGTTGGTATAAGACTTCCAATACTATGATAATTCTCACCACTAAGTCTGAATACATAAGGAGAATTACCATTGTTAATGGAGTTATCTACTTTTCCACCCATGGAAGTAAAAGAAAACATTGAGTTGTAACGACGAATGTTTTTCAAAAAATGAATGCTTTTAGAGTCCGAAGAAGTATAAAGACTTTTATAATCAGAGGGCGGGGGCTTGAAATCGGGAAGTTTGACTTTGCTGTAACCACAACATAGAGAAAAACTTGATTTAGTCTTTCTTTGATAACTTCTTAAGACTTCATCTTTCCATAATTTTGCATGACATGTTTCACATATATGACTCTGATCACCATGATCCAAGTAATCTGTTAATGGAAAAGTTTAATTTTAGTAGTATATAATTATAACATAGTATTGTTAAATTGAAAATAATAAATTGAAAAATATTTGGAAGTGGAATATTACCTTTTGATATGCCACAAAATATATTCGTTATAAATTCTCCGGCAAAATGGAGTTTTTCTCGAGAATTGTTCAACGAAGATAATTGAATATTCTTCTTTGACGTATAAGTACCTGAAAAAGGAATTCGGATTTAACAATTTTGAATATATATAAATATGTTAACTACTAATAATAATTTGAATTTACAATTTGAAAATATAAATAAGTAAGTAACATACTTTGTGGTAATTTGATAGATGCTTGTGTAGTTGACCTTTGAAAGTTTACTGATGGAGATTTAATTGCTTGTTTTTGCCTATCACGATATTGTTTCCTGATGCTCCGACAAAACTTTGGGCTACTATAATCATCAGTGGTGATTGAAGCTGTAAAAGATATAATGTTGTATACAAAGAGAAAAAGTAAATGGATTAATGTACATTTTTATTAAATGCAAAACAGGAAAATTAAAAATTTATATACCATTAGTAATATCTGATAGCATTGGTGTAAAATAGATATTGGAAGAATGAACAGTGGTATGTTGATTTGGATTTGATTGATAAGGAATAACAACTTCCTTCACATAAGGGACAGTTCTATTAATTGGTGAATTGTTAAAACTGAATTGGATATCTGACGAAGAAGTACCTGCAAAAAATATGACAACTATTAATAATAATTTGAATTACTATTTTGTAATTAGATAATGAGACTACCATACTTTGACAATATGTGAGACAGGGTTGTGTACTTGAAATTGGAATGTTTGGTGAGGTAAAATTCAGGCCTTTTTTTTTGCTATCCAGATATTCTTTACGGATGCGCCGATTAAACTTCGGGCTAGTATAATCATTATTGCGGATTGAAGCTGTGAAACAAAAAAACGTGGATAACAAAGACAAAAACATAAGGAAAATATGTAGTTTTTAAATAATTGATTATAAATAAATATGTACCATTTGTAACATCTGATAGCAATGGTGTATAATAGATATTTGAAGCAGTGTCAGTGGTATGTGTGTTTGGAATTGATTGATAAGTATTGACGACTTCCTTCCCATAATCGACATTTCTGTTAGTTGGTGATTGGTTAGAAGTAACTGGGACATTTTTCAAACCTGCTTTATGAAAACAAATATTTAGTATTGTAATAATAGTGTACTGCTAATATTTCCATAAAATGTAATTTTTAAATTAAAAAATATGTGAGTAATGAAAATTAACTTTAAAATATAGCTTATTCATAAATAATTAATGGTAAACTGATAAATTACCTTTAGACTTTTTGTGGGAATTCCTTTTATCGATCTCTTCTTTTCGCATAAGTATTCTTTCTTTACAATCTAGAATGAATACACCTATTTCAACAATAATCAAATTGGTGAAAAATAAATAAAGTAAATACATACCATTTGTAATGTTAGAAAGCGGACTTCGCATTTGAAAGCCTGAATACATATAAAAAACTATCATTAGTTTCAAATTATTGTTTTATAAGCGGGAATAAATTAATATTCAATGGCATATATTTATCACAAATAGGAGAAAGTAATGAAAACATGACCTTTCCCTGTGGAAGCCAAATCACAACGTTTCGTTTTTTTAACTGCCATATGTAATTTCCTTTTTTGTCGCATAACCTTTGCTTCATAAATTCCATCGTTTTGATCTGTGGATAATATATGGTATAAGTAAGGAAATAAATAATTTACATAGACTGAAATATAAGCCATATTTAGAGAAGTATTTAAAAAATTATAATTTTAAAATGTGGAGTTTTAAAATTACATAATAAGATGTGGAATATTTTGACATTAAAGGATTTGAATGTTTAAAGGGTATAAACTTTTGAAAATTATGTATTTTGATAAATTATGTAGTACAATCGCAATATAAAAAACAAACTTATGTTTAGAATAAAAATTAGCGTTTCTCATGTATTATATGTGAATGTCGATATTTACAAAAGATTTGAGGCTTTTCTGTAACTACTATCAACTGAAGATGATAATATATATTCTTAAAATAGTTGTTGATAAAGGAGCAGAGTTGAAAAAGTGATCAACCTTATCTAGTTATATTTACATTACAACCACATCAAATATAATGTTGTCAAAAATAAAATGAGAAATGTAACAAAACATTAATACATTAAAAACCAAACATAATACTTGCTTTGGAATATTGTCAAGAAGCATTCAGTACAACAAAAGGAAATTAAACTTCTTAAACATAAAAGCTTGAATGATCCAAAGCTTTTGAAGTAGTTCTTAAACGATAAACATTACTTAAAACACATTAAAATAACATAGGAAACCAACACTTAGAACATAAAGACTGTAAAGTCTTCATTTTTCAATTTTTGGAATTAGGAGAGTTGGTTTTCCAGGTTTAACCGGTTTGGTGGTTGACATTTCTCCATTTTCATCAACATCATAACTCTCAACCAAGTTTTTCTTGAAAGCAGGTTTTTTGGTTTTCCTCTTAAAAATCGCAGGCTCACCAATAGGCTTACTTGCCATGGCAGTGTCATCCAAATTTTGGGCCAAAGGGGTGATGACATTATCATCCATGGACTCAGTAGGAACCTAAAAATGATAAACAAAATTGGTGTAAAAAAAAACACTGAAAATTTGTCTTAAATTTATAAGTATTTAATATAATTTTACATACCTTCGCTTTGAAGTCTTCATTTGATTTGGTACCAACAGTGACTCCCATAATAACATCAGTGCAGTTATCATCCTGCATTTTTTGAATAGTTCAATTTTAATATCAAACAACTAAAATACTTCACAAACATATAATTGAAGATAAAGTATAATAATGAGTAATTTTATAGAGTAGACAATGCATACATTCAGGTTAACAGTATCTTCTGATTCCATATCAGTGAACCTGTTGTTCAAAGAAGCAGTATTTTCCACCTACAATGTTTTCCAGAATTTGAGTATGTAAAATATGTTTATATACTAAATGAACCGGTAATTAAGTACTTAAACTTAATATTACCTCAATGTTGTTTGCTTTCTTCTCAAGCTCAAATATGATATCCTCATCATCAGTCAATTTAGAAACACCAAAAAACCAAAAGTTGTTTTCAATGTTGAACTCACTTATATCAATCTTAAATGCAAATTTTTTCCCTAAAAGACCTTCAAACTCGTCAGGATACAGACCCTTATCACCACCCTGTAGTATATATACAAAAATATTATTGACATATTACAGGGGACAAAAATAATAATTTGCAAATTTAATAAATGGAAACTTACAGCAACGTGTTTCTCAATTAAGTTAGCTGCAGTTGTTTTTAGAATTCGGCAAGCATCTCTGTCAAACAATGTCAATGACACAGTTCCACTTGAATCTTGAACAGTCAATGGAATTTTAAGCCTAAATCACAAAGTGTCAAAATGTAAGCAATGAAATATAAACAGCTAAGAGAAACAATAACTTTCTAACAATTTAAATTTATTTACACCTTTGAGTATATTGAATCACAGTGTCCTTGCAAGTTGCCGTTTTGCACTCATAAACCTCTTCTTCATCAACCAAGACACCAACCGTAGGTGTATCATTATTAACTTTTGGAAAAACCTTCTTGTTACAAGTTTTACAAGCAAAGTAATACCAAGGCAAATCTTCGGATATCATTTGAACAGTACCAACAACAACAACAGACTTGGCCTATAAAATATGTAGTTTAGTGATAATGACAGAAATAATGTTAATATAAAAACATAGTCATGTGCTTTACCTGATTGAGATTTACTTCAGCTATGTTGTTGAATTCAGATCTAACAACATACTCATCATACAAGGATAAAAAAATTCCAGAAAGCCGAGAAGATTGACTCGAACATGACGAAGCAGCAGAGTTTGCAATAAGCCTGTTACAAATAATTATATTACATTAATATTTATGTAATTATAATATATTAAGGAAAAAATTGAATAAATGAATTCTCGGTTTTCATTCATTGAAATGATTCACCTGTTACGAAAAGTAGTCATTTCATCAACATCAGAATTTATGAAAAGCTTTGAAACATTGAAACAGCTGTTAACATAACCAAAACGACCAAAGTACTTCAGTGTAGCAAACTGCAGAATGACAACAATAACACCATGTTGTTCTCTGTTTTCCCATTGCTCTAAAATCCGATCAGCATAAGAATCCCACAAAGACAGGTATATTGAATCCATCCTTCACAAAAAATATCCAAAAATCAGGCTTAAAGTAAATGGGTAAAAAATATAAATTATGAATTTATAATCAATAGATTGAATAAGAATTAAAATACATACTCTAGATCTTGAATGATGACATTGAGTTTCTTGGTGTCTTTACCCCTTGCTGTCTTAAACTTCTTAAGGTCTTTAACATCAGCAACAAAACCAATAACATCTAGAAAATGACAGTCGGTTAAATGTGAAAACATTTTACAGTATATAAAAATATAACTAAAAAACATGTATGAGGTTTTTAGTCACCTATAGATTTGTTTTCTGGAACAGTTTTGTCAATGATATCCTTAAAGGATGTGAATGAGAACCCATAGATGGGACCATTGAAATCCTTACATGGATACACATCGGTATCACAGTAGATTCCCAGCTTGTTTTTGTTGTCCACATACTTGTACTTGGACTCATTTAAACCAATAGTGGGTTTGACAATGAAATAGCAATCTGTTTGAAAATTTGATAAATAAACATAAAAGAATTAAAAAAACTATAAAAAGTGAACATGTAACGTACATGTAAAAAAGTTGGTATGTAAAACATAAAATTTAAAAAATAATCAAAAACTTAATATACTAAAGTTACAATTGAAGGTTGTAATATTAACTAAAAATTATAACCAACAAACAATGTACAAATATATTAAGCATTTGCTTATTTATACATGTTATAACTTATTACATATAACTAAGTTATAGGTACCTTTTACTTCTACAATATGTGGATGTCACCAATTTATTTTTAATAAATTTAAGGATAAGGTAAATGTAAGTATACAAATATTATAGGATGTTTATAATATAAGCATATAAGGTACTTCAATGAGAATGTGGTCAAAACTTGTGGTTGTTCCATTAGAAACTACTCATAACTTATTAGGGATAAGATGATAATACAATTGATAATACGTTATTGAATATACATTAACTTATAACTACCATTTAGTTCTACACTATGTGGATGTAAATAACTTCTTTTAAATAAATTTATGGATACGGAAATTGGAAGTATACAAATAATTTATCATGTATAAAATAGAAACATGTGAGGGACTTAAATGAGAATATGGTGAAAACTTGACGTTTTAAAATTGGGAACTAATCATAACTATCTAGGGGTAACATGATATTACAACTCCTAAATTAATGACATGTGACTAAAAATAATTTAAAAACAAACACATAAACAACCAAGGCAGCTGTAAAAATTAACATTTTATTATAATTAAGGCAGGTGTAAATAATGTAATATGAAACAGTTAAACAGGCAACTTGTTGCATTAAATATAAGTTAAACTACTTTAAAAGGTTATAACAATATACCTGATTCATTCAAAAGTTGTTCAAATCTCGGAAACCATCTTCGGAGAACATTGGCTTGCATGGTGGTTCCCTGTCAAATAAAACATGAAAAGTAAAAATAATAAGGATAATAAGCACAAAAAATATAAATACTTTTAGGAGATGACAGAGAAAAGAAACGGGAAACTTCATTTTTACATGTTACAGTGAGATGTTCATAAGCAGAAGGATAACACTTTAAATTAAAGGGATAAGTAATTAGATAACCAAAATTTTAACAAACTGACTGCCTGACTGGATGCAAAGGTTATAAGTTTGTTTAAAAATTTTTCACTTTATTTCAAAAACCCATTCTTGATAGCACTTTAACAAACTAAGAGACAAACTGACTGACTGGATAAAACTTTAACTTAAACGGATAAGTTAAATATTTAAATTTGTTCGTTATTTCAAATAACTCTACTTCATATGAGAAATATATACCTCTTCATCAACAACGATCATTTCGATTGAGTAAAACTGCTCTGGATTGTTATACATCGGTTGCTTCCATAAACGGAGTACACGAACCTTCACAGTGTAATCACGGCGAGCCAAATCCAAATCCTTCAAATAGGTGATGTTACTATATCAAAGAAATATGCGTTAATATTACTATGTATAAAATACCATATGAAACAGTAAATGTATAAAAATTCAATTCCCTACCCGTGCTCCATTAGTTCAGTAAGTTGCTTCAAAGATCAAAGGGAATAAGGAGAATTGTAGTTGGTGAAAAAGGAGGAAGGGGGAGTGGATATAAATAATGAGGGTTGGAAGAAAAAAACAAAACTATATAAGGTATATGAAAGTAATCAGATTTAGTCTTCTTTCTTGGATAGGTAGTAGATTAACTAAAAGGTGAAACACTTTGAAATGGTGTATTTGTCCTTATAGTTGACCGACAAAAAGGTTAAAGCTTACAAAACCTGCAAATATGAAACCATGAACCGTTGAAAGTGAAATTTTTAAACGAACAAAAAATTCAGACCCATTTTAGGCTTTCAGTTTTGTTTTTATTATTCTATTTTTATAACTATTGTCTGTTAAGGGCCTTAATAGGCTGTATAAATATCAGTTGGGTATGTAGAGTTTTTTATGTTAATGAACCGTTGAAAGTCAAATTTTTAAAGGAACAAAGAATTCAGACCCATTTTAGGCTTTCAGTTTTGTTTGTATTATTCTGTTTTTATAACTACCGTCTGTTATGGGCCTTAATAGGCTGTATGAATATCAATTGGGTATGTAGAGTTTTTAAAGTTAATACTTCTTCTTAAAAGTATTTAAATACATATGTATATCAAATATCATTTACTATTCTTAAGGACTACTGTTGTAAAGGTTTAAATTAATTATCTTTGTAAAAATAAAACAGGTTTCCGGTCTTTAAAGTGATTACAAAAGTATGGTTATGAGTAGAAAACAAAGTGTCTTTATGAAACATCCTTGAAATTTTTGATTTACTTTAAAAAAATTGAAATAATGTAAGTATTTTTTTAAACAAAAAGCCTTGACCGTTAATAAACTGAATTTGTGATCAATTTGTGAGTACATATACAACGATAACATAAAATGAGACTTAAAAAATTATATAACTTTGTAAAAAAGAAAGATATTTCTGGTCTTTAAAAGGTTTACAAAATTATGGTTGTGAGTAGAAATCAAAGTGACTTGACCTAAGGTCCTTGAACATTTTTATTTACTTTCAAAAAAGGAATTAAAAGGAAAAGGTATTTCTGAAAGTCAAAATTAAAAGGAAAAGGTTTTTCTGAATGGTGAAAAGTGGAACAAAGATTATGGGTAAGGTCAACTAAAATGAAAAGGTATTTCTGAAAGTCAAAATTAAAGGTTTAAAAAAAGAGGAAAAGTGTGTCTTTGTATTTTTTTGCTTATCCTGGTTTTTTAAATATAGTAATCTGAAAAGTAAAGGAGGTGAACAGTATTTTTATGGAAGAGTTAGATTACCTTGTTGATACAAAGACAAACTTGTATACTATAGGAATTCTTAGAAGTGTAAAATGTAAAAAGTTGTAAAATAGGTTAAAAGAAATACCAAAATTAATTCAAAGGTGTTTGGAATATTTTGTTTTCAAATACAGAATCGTGAAATAATGGTTTACCAATATGAAATTCAATTGAAAAAACATTTACTTTAAATTTTTGGTTTCGTTCATCCTAAACATGTTACTAATCAATTTGGGAGTACATTTACAACGATAACATAAATTGAGACTTAAAATATTATATACCTTTGGACCATTCAAACTCACCTGACTGAGATCTTGGATTCAGGTATGCATCCATCCAATGCTGAAAACTTATGATTCCATAGAAACTTATTTGTATCACCTACAACAAAAAAAATTACCTAAAAATATAAAGTCTATTATGAAACTGATATGAACTGAAATAAAAACATGTTATCCCTTTTTAAAAACTATAACTAATATCATGGTATTGAACAGAGGGGACATTATTTCTTGCAAACAGCCAGAACACAAATTGGACAGTTAGGGGGTGTTTGGCCTAGCTTTTTTAACAAAGCTTATAGCTTTATTTACCTTTTTTTACAAAATAAGCTTAACTTGGTGTTTGGTTTAGCTTTTTAAGCTTATGATTATTAGCTTATATAAGCTAAATTTATAGAAGCTAAGTTCAAGATGGCTTTTTAGCTTATTTGAAGAAACTTCTTGTTGTAAGAGTTAATGATATAAAAGAAGTATAACTGAAACCAAGCACTTAAAAATCGCTTATGAAATGATAGTTAATAAGCTATAACCTAGGAAAAACACCCCATTAACACAATATTTGATTATCAAATATGAAATCAGATTCAGATTCTAAATAATTGAATCAAATATAGGACAAATATATTTTGTTTTCAAATACAGAATCGTGAAATAATGGTTTACAAAGATCAAAATCATATGAACCAAGATTTAGTTTAAATTTTAAATTCGTTGATCAAAAAAATGTTAGTAATCAATTTGTGAGTACATTTTCAACGATAAGATAAAATTAGACTTATAAACTTATATACCTTTGGACCATTTGAAACTCAACTGACTGAGATTTTGATGATTCCATCCAATGCTGAAAAATGATGATTCCAGATAAACTTATTTGTATCACCTACAACAAAAAAATATTGATGAAAATCAAAGTCTATTATGAATCTGATATGAACTGAAAAAAAAAATGTTATCACTTATTAAAAAATAACTTTAGATGATACAGTTTCACGTAACAAAAAGCAATCCTCTGTTGAAGAAGCAACCAGTGACAGATTTTTGATGGAATTATTATGAGGGGTCGGTGACATTGTCAAGGAGAATAAGAAAATGCTATCACTAAGCATCTAATGACACTCCTTGACAACATCACCGACACATCGATGTTTCCAGCAGAGGTCTGTCAGTGGTTGCTAATTCAACAGAGGGTTAATTCTTATTAAGTTTTTAGGCGTATCATCTAAACAGTAAAAACTGTGCACTTATGGATTTATTTTAAACCGCAATTAAACCATCTGCAAAAAAAAAAAAGGGGATTAGAATTTAAAAATGACAAATAAATATGACTACAGAAATATGATAATTGATGGAAACATGTTCAAGTATTAACCTATAGTGGATCTGTTGATGATAAGCAACAACCAAAATTTGTTTACAAAATAGAACAACATCTTTCTTTATGTGTATTTGAAAACAAAAGTGTTAGACTTAACTAATGGATACGTCAAAAGTAAAAACAGCGGAGTCACATAAAGAAAACCGTCGATTCAAAACCAGGAACATTAAACCTCTGGCAAATAAACATCCTAATTAATTATGTCAGTCATATAAAGGACTGTAATCAACAAATTGGGTAATTATATCAGCCAAAAATCATTGTACATAGATACACATAACAACAAAATTTAACTCCCATACAATTGAAAGGCGGTTTAAAACCATATTTCAAATCAAATCAAACAAACACGGATTCATATAATCATCATCAACATCATCAAAATATAAACTAAATAAGGTTTAGGGTTAAAGTGTATTTAAAACATCATCATCATGAAATTAAACATTTAAATACACGCGATAAATCAAAAACAGGATCAAAAACATAACAAAATCAAATCAAATCAACAAACCCTAAAATTAAAAGATGAACAAACCCTAACTTGTAATACACGTGGTTCAGATCTACAATAATCACTAACAAAATCAAATCAACAAACGCCTAGAATCAAGAACAGTGATAAAAAACATAACGAAAACATAACCTATTAAACGCGGTGTTTTAATCTTGAACAAAGTTTAAAAAAAACAAAATATTTTTTAGGGATAATCAAACCTGAGACAGAAAAGGATGCAAATACCTCGAAGAAACAGTAATATGATCAACGGATGGTTCAGATCTACAATAGTAAGTAAGAAAAACAGGTTAAAAACAAACGACAATGAAGAAGAATTAACAAATAATGAGGAATCCCATACATGTTAATCGCGTGCTTAAGATCTTCAACCATGGATGAGTGATGGACATGACCAATGGAAGAATAAACCCTAATATGAAATACACGGGGATCAGATCTACAATAATCAGTAACAAAATCAACTCAAGAAACTGATAAAAGTGAAGAACAATTAACCAAAAAAGAATAAAACCATACCTGTTAATAACGTCGTTAAGATCCGGAAGCATGCCGGAGTGATGGAGAAGAAGAATGGTTGAGCGAGTGGAGAGGAGAGAAGAACGAATGGTAGCGGCGGTGGGGAACTTTTAGGGTTTCTTCAAAAGGGGGTTCAGATCTACAATAGAAAGGTAACAAAATCAAATCAAGAAACTGATAAAAGATAACAACAATGAACAAAAAAAATAAAAATCCATACCTGCTAATAGCGTGGTTTAGATCAGGAACCATGTATGACTGATTGAGAAGAAGAAGGGTTGAGCGACGGAAGAAGGAGAGAAGAAAGAAGAAAGAATGGTAGCGGCGATGAATACACCTTTAGGGTTTCTTCAAAAGTTTACCCAAAAACCGGGTTCTCACAAGTTGAAGACGTGGAGCCTTCTATGTTGAACACGTTAGTAAAATCAAGGAGGTGTTGACAAGTGTATTGGTTGAATGTGGTGATGCCAAGTGGCAGAACCTTGTTCTTTTATTAGGTATAGAGATTGTACTTACAACAGGGCAATTAGCTTCTCACATCCACTCAAAGTTGAGTGTATCAACAATTAAATCATCTGCATCCCAGACATTAAATAATACTTTAACATTCAAATCCATTGTCAAATGTCAGTCACAAATTATTAAAAACAATATAAGCTTACTGTATCCAAACATGGTCCCTCTCTCATAAACCAATGTATCCAAACAGAAAGTTAAACAAGCCTAATGATTCCTGACCAATGAAGCCCTCTTTCTCTCCATAGCTGTAGCGAAATACTCGATTGATAGCCACCGCGTTTGCAATATTTGAGTCAGAGTCGGAAAAAACCGCCGCTACTGCCGTTGCTTGAATCGACTTTGTGATAGTGGTCCGTGAAACCCTAACGGTTTGCCCGGTTTTGCATCTACAATCGTCTAAACTTTGAACGATTCACCCTCGTTACTTGTAGCAGCTGTGATGATTTGGTCTGAAAACCCCCGATCACCGCCTCACCACCATCGACTGGGTGGTGGTTGGAGTGTTACGGGGGTGGGGGGGTTGTTTGGCAGGTGAAGAGCAGTGGGTGGTGGTTGTACTCGATATGGTGGTGGTGTGGGGTGGATGGTGGTGGTGGTGGTGGTGGATAATGGTGGTGGTGTGGGAGAGACAGGTGTGAGAAAGATGGAGAGAGAGTGAATGAGAAAGAGTAGTGGGTGGTGGTTTTACTGAAATCCTTTGTAAAGTATTTTTTTAGAGTTAACTAGTTTAAGAACCCGCGAGGTTCGCGGGTGGACTAAAAGACAAATGAGTAACTTTAATTTATTGAACCAATCGTTTGAATTAAATGACTGTTCAAGTAATAATAAATTAATAAAATACAATGAGACAAATAATTTAATATCTCGAGATACATGATCCCGCGAGTTTCGCGGGTGGCTTAACATAAACATATAATATCTATTGGCATTGAAGCCCATGTAGATCATCATTTTTATTCTAGGCCTTTCCAAACTTAGGCTTCACGTCTAAGGGTTAAAACAGTTCCCAAACAGACAATACACGACCCTAACCGGTACAAACCCAAACCCGAACATAGCGATCACTTCCCTCTCCAAAAACCTGTTACATACCAGCGAACCTTTTATAGATCAACGAAAGGTCATGGTTTTCATCTTTTGATTGACATCAAGTTTATATAAAATTCAATATCTAAATTCTTATTTAAATTCATATTAATATACTAAGGGATGATATCCTTGAAAACAGTTAAATTCAAGAAAAGAAAATAGATGTCAAAACTATATATCATGGTGTTGTTCTCGTAACGACAAACAATATACAGTTAAATAACATAAATGTATGAAAATAGTATTTACATGATTAAATATTAATATAATATACCCAGGGATGATATCCTTGAAAACAGCTAATAAAGACTTTAGACCAAGATCTAATATGTAACGATCTCCATTTTTGAAGATTTGCAGCATTTCTTTTAAGTGTTTAATATTGCCTTCAGGATTCTCGAGCATTGACGTTCCGATTTCGGCAAGCCTGTGCTTCTTTTGTTCATTGGTTTCTTCAGTTGTAAGATCTTTTTCAACCTTGGCCTATAGAATCGTTATCGTTATGAGACGAATGGTGATATACAAATATTACAAATTAAAAATGTAAATAATATGAGTTGAGTACCAAAACACCCTCTCGAAGGTTGTAACCGTTCCTGCTAGCTTGAGTCCATTGTCCGCCATCCATTATGAGAATGTAATGGCATGATGAGATACCAAAAATAGTAATCAGATCAGCGGATCCACTTGTGTAACACTCGTAATTTTTAAACAATAGATTATTGCATCTTCATGGGAAATGTTCCCAAATTTTTAGAGGTTTTTTGCTAAGATTAATAATTTTATGTCATCATCATATTTTTCAAACTTTGTACCCATTTTAACATATTTATCTCATCCAGTGCTTTGCACTTCACGCCCCTAAGAGGTGTACAAATCGTGTACATTAAGCATAATATTTCAAAATATTGTCTCAAAATAATCATTTTGATGGTACTTGTGCATAAAAAAGAACTTATATCTATTATTAGTAAATTTAAACTAAAAGATTTGCATAGTGAAAAGCAATGCAAGTCAATACGAAAGTGTTAAATATCAAGGTGCAGGTCAACAACAACAAAACATGAAATTAGGTCAGCAAGCAAAGTAATTCACAATGAGGTAAGGAGCAATTATAAAATAGGTTTAATAAACTCAGGTGAAATTGACTGTTAAACGAAAGCTCCTAAAATTTAAGAAATGCTGGTTCCTACACGGCCCGTTTCATCTCATAATAAAAATTGACACCTTTTCACCAGGTCCCAACACCCTATGAAGTCATGTAATTTGAAAATAATTTACCTTAGCAGCTCCGATGCCGCTTAGAATAATGTTGAAGGAGGCAACTCTTCCGCCTATCTAGTCCTTCATAGTAACTTCAAATCTTTAGAACAGTTCAGGATGTCTGCAATTACTTGTAGCTGCTCAATGTCTTTCTAGTTCCTAATTAAGACAAAAGAAATGTGCTATGTTATGAGAATCAAAAGCAACTATTATAGCCAAAAATTGATTAGATACATGGGACATAAAGGAACATACTTGGGAATCGGTTCTCTTATGATTCTTCATTTTCTTGCATAGGCGCTGTAACATCCTCTTGGTCATCACCTAGCATTTATTTATCATCATTTACAAAAATACATCTGTAATCAAGATATCCTCAGCCTTGAAGCCTTGAATGGGTAAAATTACTTACAGCCTAAAGGAACCCCGTCCTCGGCCTTGACCTAGCGTTTGGCCTCGACCTCAACCCCGCCTCTGAGCTGTCCCCCTCCTCATCTTCATAGCCTGAGCCCATAAGAAAAAACAAATAAATTTTCAAAATGTTACGATTTTCACCATAATCTATATCACTTACTTTGAAACCACATTTTACCTTTTTTCAATCTCATAAAAAAAAAAGAGCAACGAGCCTGATTCTTACAACAATCTAACAAAGAGTTTACTTTTTACGCAAATTCACACCAATATGCAATGCAACACCCATCAAGATTAAAACCCATAGCATACCGAACCTGGTTGCAGAAGAGGTGGTTAGAGAATGATCGTGCAACGACTCGCAAGCTAAACATCCTAAGATTGGGATGAGGCAATATGCGCCCACCAGGTCCCACCTCATAGCCGCAACAACTTAATACGATAATAGAGAAGGAAACTGACGGTCTAGTGAACATCCAAATTACAGCATATGCAGCAGCATAACATCATTATTTATGAATGGGCTGCATAATCAAAGTAGCATAAAAGCCATAAACACCTAAAATTCTAAAAAAAAACATGGTTTCAGCCAAACACATTTTAATAGTGATACTAATGACAAATATACCCATTCAATAACAAACAAACATCCATGACCAATCCGATGGGAGTTTAGAAGAGCCAAAAAGGTTATCAGATATACCATAAAACTACTAAGTAAAATTAATGTTACTATCAGCATATAAACATGGAATAATATGATGAAAAACATAATTATTAAAAAACCGCGTTAGCAACATGATGATGATTGAATCTGGTTATATGATTCATTAGACACCTTCCAGTAACATTTAAAAACCAAACAAACAAATTTTTCCTAAAAATTAGGGTTTACAATATGATATTACAAAAAATTAACGGATGAAAGAGGATAAAATACAAAAAACACTTACCGATTGAAGATGATAATCTTGTTCGGATTCGGAAGAAACAACAAACGTATTTAGTCATCGCCATCGAAAACAACACAATAATTATTCCCTAAAAATTAGTGTTTACGATATTAAATTACAAAAAATAAACAGCTTATACAGGAGATGAAAACATTCATAACAAATAACCGAAAGCGTTGATAATCAAAACGACTGAAGAACATAAAATCATTTAAACACTTACCCAACGAAGATGATGTTCTGCCTGGGATCTGTGAATAACATAAAACGAAGGAAGTAATACTGATTGAAGAAACATGTTATAGATCGATGATTCCGATTCAAAATAGGAAACGATTTCATTATAATCATATATCGATTCGAAAATAGATCACATGAATGAAAATAGAAGACACGGTATAATGGAAGAATGAGAGAAAGGGTAATGTGAATGAAAATAGAATGGCGCTCATTTTCTAATTCTCAAGCTAAAGAGGGTGTACACATCAGCTGTCACATCACCTCCATGTGGCTATTATGCATCCCCATTAGTGTGTCTGAGTTAAAAAATTGATGATGTTGCCCAAAGTCTCCAAGGTCTGCTGGTTATCAGGAAGTGTAACATCTTCAAATCTACCATAACATATCAATCAATACAATAACTTAAATAAACCATGAAAGCCAAGTTCAAGGACCCCACAAATGACCCTTTGTCAATATGTATTAATAAGCATGTGATGTACAAAACTACAAAGCATAATTATAACATTTAACTTGATATAATAGGGTTAATTAAGTCATTAGTTGCGTTTATGATAGTAGTAGCCATTCTACCTAAATGGAAAAGCACAACATAATTGAAAAAATGAACATATAGAATGGAATTGAAGACTTACTTTGCATGAGACTTGCCTGGAAATCAACAACGTTATTAAACATCTATTATAAAACCACTTCTTAAGACCTAAGTAATCATCAGCACAAAACATTAACAGAGGGGTTAGCAACAACAATCAAATTTTTGGCACATAAACATTAACACACACAATGGAATAGACAGAGGTGTAGACTCCAACCTCATGGTAAAACCAATTCTCAAGAAAATCAATGTTCTGATAGTTCTGTAACCCTAAAACCCAATCAATCCAAAGTACAAAAACACGTCCAAAACAAATCATATTAAATCTCCTGCCAACAACATAATAAAATTGGAGCCCTAACTAATTGCCGAAGCCTACAAATGGATAGAATCAACAGTATGTAGAGCAAATGTGATGAACTGGTAACTGAAATTGGAAGCATATTTATAGGAGATGGATAGAAACAAAAGTATGTAGAATACATCTTGCAAATAACATAAACCAAACACATACCTTCAGTCATTCTCAGATTGCGTGGGAACACCAAAATCTCAGAAACGTGGCACAAAAAAGAGATGTCACGCCAAACACCGCCGTGAACAACCATCGGAAAAACCAAGAGGCGGCGGCGCTGCCGCGGTGGAAGCCGTTGTCTGTCCACCGATATCTATTGCGAGTAAACAAACCGTAATACATGTGAAATCAACGCGAATGAATTCAAAAGAAGAAATGGCGAAAGATATAAACGGGAAAAAGATGAAATCGCCTGAGCTAGAGCTAGGGTTTGTGACTGATAATTGCGGGAAGATAAAAGAGAAATATCTGACCTCAATGGAGATTATTGTGGGAAGATAAAACGTATCGGTTAACCTATTCGTCACTATCATCTTCATCACCATAATTGCGATCCTCAAAATCGTATTCATCATCTTCATCACCATGTTGGCGGCATTAATGTGGTGGTAGAGAGATGAGATCTAGGGTTCTTTCATTTCAATTGGGAGGATAAAGGATGAAAGGAAACACTGGATTTAGGGTTTTTGATTGTAACAACCCTCAATCAAAGCCATTGATTGATTTAGCGAGTGAAGAAAAAAGCGGAGTCAGCTTCTATGATTTTGGCGCTCAAACGTTTTCATCAGGGATTATAAGAATGCCACATGGCATCAAGTAGCCTAAGAATATGACATGTGGCCTAAGATTGTTTTGTTTTAATATAGATAATAGATTACTGTTTTCGTCCCTAAGGTTTGTCAAAAATAACGGTTTCAGTCCATTAGTTTAAAAATTGCTATTTCAGTTCATTAGTTTTATTTTCATAACCATTTCAGTCCACCAACTTAACTCCCATCCATTTATTCTGTTAACTTTGGGTTAAATGACCAAATTGCCCCTGCTAACTTAACAAATTGTAATAAAAAAATTCTAAAAAATCTAAAAATCAAAAAAATTCCAAAAAAATTCAAAAAAAATCTAAAAACAAAAAAATTTTAAAAAATCATAAAAATTCTAAAAAATCCAAAAAAAATCTAAAAAATCTAAAAATCAAAAAAATCAAAAAAATTCCAAAAAATTCAAAAAAATCTAAAAATCAAAAATATTTTTAAAAATCATAAAAATTCTAAAAAATCCAAAAAAAATCTAAAAAATCTAAAAATCAAAAAATTCCAAAAAATTCAAAAAAATCAAAAAAATTCCAAAAAATTCTAAAAAATCCAAAAAAAAATCTAAAAAATCTAAAAATCAAAAAATTCCAAAAAATTCAAAAAAATCAAAAAAATTCCAAAAAATCTAAAAAAAATTAAAAAATCATAAAAATTCTTAAAAAATCCAAAAAAATTCTAAAAAATCCAAAATGTTTCATTAAATGTTTCGACGTGAACCGTTTCGACGCGAACCGTTTCGACCCGTACCGTTTCAAGCCGAACCGTTTCGAGCCGAACCGTTTCGACCCGTACCGTTTCAAGCCGAACCGTTTCGAGCCGAACCGTTTCGACGCGAACCGTTTCGACCCGTACCGTTTCAACGCGAACCGTTTCGACGCGTACCGTTTCGAGCCGAACCGTTTCGACGCGAACCGTTTCGAGCCGAACCGTTTCGACGCGTACCGTTTCGACCCGAACCGTTTCGACGCGAACCGTTTCGACCCGTACCGTTTCGAGCCGAACCGTTTCGACGCGAACCGTTTCGACCCGTACCGTTTCGACGCGAACCGTTTCGACCCGGAACCGTTTCGACCCGTACCGTTCAGCTCGAAACGGTACGGGTCGAAACGGTTCGCGTCGAAACGGTTCGTTCGGCTCGAAACGGTACGGGTCGAAACGGTTCGCGTCGAAACGGTACGGGTCGAAACGGTTCGCGTCGAAACGGTTCGTCTCGAAACGGTTCGGCTCGAAACGGTACGGGTCGAAACGGTTCGGCTCGAAACGGTACGGGTCGAAACGGTTCACGTCGAAACGGTTCGGATCGAAACGGTACGGGTCGAAACGGTTCGCGTCGATACGGTTCGGCTCGAAACGGTTCGGCTCGAAACGGTACGGGTCGAAACGGTTCGCGTCGAAACGGTTCGCGTCGAAACATTTAATGAAACATTTTGGATTTTTTAGAATTTTTTTGGATTTTTTATGATTTTTTAAAATTTTTTTATTTTTAGATTTTTTTGAATTTTTTTGGAATTCTTTTGATTTTTTTGGAATTTTTTTTATTTTTAGAATTTTTTTGGATTTTTTTAGAATTTTTATGATTTTTTAAATTTTTTTTTATTTTTAGATTTTTTTTGAATTTTTTGGAATTTTTTTGATTTTTTTGGAATTTTTTTATTTTTAGATTCTTTAGAATTTTTTTATTACAATTTGTTAAGTTAGCAGGGGCAATTTGGTCATTTCACCTAAAGTTAACAGAATAAATGGATGGGAGTTAAGTTGGTGGACTGAAATGGTTATGAAAATGAAACTAATGGACTGAAATAGTAATTTTTAAACTAATGGACTGAAACCGTTATTTTTGACAAACCTCAGGGACGAAAACAGTAATTAACTCATTTTTTTACTAGGTTAATGTGCGGCTTCATCCAAAACCATATTATTTACTTTGAAATATAATATTTTGTACAAACGCATAAAAATCTATTAAAATTAATATATAATCTCATATTGTATAACACGTCTGTAAAGTTTAGTAATATGTAGTCTTGTACTATTGCATAAAAAATTCTGTTGATCAATATACACCGGTCGAGTAAAAAAGAAATTATCAAAATATGAACCAAATGTTATAAAATGTGAATGTATTATATGGATGAAAATAAAGAACATTAGATAAAAAAAAAGAATATCATCCAAACACTTGCTAGTAGCTTGAAAATCTTGACAATTTGACAATTTGAAATCATTCGGCTTCTTCTTTGTACCTAATATGACCAAAATAAACCTAACACATAATGAATCTAGTGATATAAAATAATTGAATTTATAATTGTAAAACATCTATGAAATGAAAGGTAAATGAATAAAAAAAATTAAATGTTGCAAGAACTTACATATCATTTTCCAGAAAATGGCAGCTGAAACCTACATTTCAATTAAGATGGCTACACAACTAAATTCATCCTGAAAGTTAAAAGAAATAATAAAACGGAAAACTTTAATATTCAAGAGCAAGTAATCAATTCAAAAGAACAATAAATCAAACCTAAAAGTTGCAACGTAATATAACCAACGCGACCGAGCCCGACCCAGGTGATCACTTGTACACATCAACCATCAACTTGAATGATCCAATCATATACCCGAGCAGACCCAAATGACCAGTTGTCCTCATCAACCATCAACCAGAAAGTTCCAGCGTGATATATAACCAACTAGACCAGGATAACCAGTTGTATCCATTAAGCATCAAACAGTCAATCTTGGCCCGTTGTACAAACAATTTTTAACAGAATAATCCAAACATAAAAACATATAAAAAAGATGACAAAAATAATATACCTTCTTTAATCTTTTTGAAAGGCTTCAAAATTTAGCAAATCATGTGAATTAGTCAAGGTATAAAATAAAGCATCTAATGTGATCAAAACTGAACCGATCAATTTTCAAAATCAAAATAAACCTAATTGAATCTTAATGTAACAACACATACAGGGTCATTCAACACATTTCAAATGATACAGGTTCATGTAATAATCTGTTTTTTTATGAGGTAAAAATTAAAATGCAAATGGAGTTGTTTTAGCCATTTAATTCACTCAGAAGTATTCATATCTCCATCCAACTCTCTCTTTCTTCTCTATTCAATATCACAAAGATCCAACTCTCTCTTTCTTCTATATTCATGGTGAAGTTGCAAAACATTTATATTGTCAGACTGTCAGGCTCAGATTATGAAAAAAGATGACAACACCATGACTGCAAGAGAGGTTGCATGAACAACTGCCATCCTACAACCTTGCCATACCATAATGCTATATTCATTCAATTTTTACTCAGATCTACAAAATCATCATAGCCTTATGTTCAAAGGACAAGTCCAATGCACTTTGAATTCATTTTTATTCACCTTCACAGTCAACACTAAATGATTTGCTCAAGTATTTCAAATGATTTCAAAATGTCAAACCTCACTTATTCGGGCAGACGTCTGCTTCATCATAGTTTTAGTCTCAGGTGAGAAGCATCTCATCAACATCATTGACTAAATATCCCTTAGGTGACATCGATCTAATTATCATCAACCAAACATCGATTACACCCAACGCTACCTAGAACAGCCGCGAACGACAGCCAGCAACGATTAGGTCATGTTGCAACAACACGGCAGCTCTAGCCATCATAGCCTCAGATGACAAAAACATCTGTCCTGATAAAAAATGAATAGATCAATTTTCAAAACTTAGACTCAGATGAGTAAATCCTAATTGAATATTGATGTAACAACACATACAGGGTCAGTCAACACAGTTGAGATGATACAGGTTCAGGTAACAAAAAGAAACCCTCTGTTGTAGAAGCAACCAGTGAGAGAGTTTTGATGGAATTTTTAAGAGGGGTCGGTGACATTGTCGAGGAGTGTAAGGAAATGCTATCACTTAGCATTTCCTGACACTCCTCGACAACATCACCGACCCCTCCATGTTTCAAGCAAAACACTCTCACTGGTTGCTTCTTCAACAGAGGGTTTCTCCTTATTACCTTGAACATGTATCATCTAAACTGTCTTTGACACATCCTTTGTGTCTTCCTGTAACACCTGTGCCTCCACGGCTATCAAACAAATACCAAACCAATGAAATATTGTATTTCATACTTGGGATTTGATAAATATATGTGTATCATTTGCACATATCAACTCTAGTTCAATTTCAAGCTCTAAATCACTTTCTGGAAGGTTATACACGCACTGATGCGTAAATATAACCAGTTTAATGCAACAAACACTCCGGAATAGTGAAATAGGCTTAACATACCTTAAATAACCTCTACATAACTTAGAAATAAGTTTTGGAAGGTTTGGTATGCCGAAATCAAGTTAATTCGCTTACAGGGACTAAATATGACAAACTGCGAAAGTATGTCAATTTTAACTGTAACGAACATTCCGGAACATGACCATAAGTTAAACACACCATAAATATCCTTTACATAGCTTAGAAATAGGCTTTAAGGGGTTCGGTGTGCTAAAATAAACTTTTGGGTCATTCAGGGACTAAAAGTGTCAAAAAGTGCACAAGTTTGCATTTTCGCGCATAACTTACGTTCTGAATACATCCGGACTTCCAAAAATTTATGTAAGCACTAAAATATTTTATTTTAGTGTTCGGCATAAGAAAAATCCATTCGTCACGTCATTTGGATCGTTTTTCACGCTTATGCGCATTTCGTCGTAATTAAGCGAACATCGCGTTCGTACGGCTAAACGAACCGACATCCGAGATATTTTTGAACACATTTTAAGTTCCCTATACTTTAACTTCATTTTAGAGCTTTGAAATGGGGTTAACGGGCCTTAAACGTGTCGAAAATGGGCTGATTGCACTGCAGGGACTAAAATGGTAAATCTGTCAAACTAAGGTAGCGCACCGCTACCCTTATTATGTAACGGTGCGCTAGCCTGTCTGCAGACCAGATTCAATGTTTTTAACAGCAGGTTGCAGCTGTTTGATTCTCACCCACACAATCCCAATTGTCTAGTCAGCTGATAAGGATCAAATTTTAGTCACCATAAGGTCCCGACACTTGTACGGGTGGGACTAAGGCACGTTTTCCATGAAACGATCCTAACGGTTCGGGTATTCCTATAAATACCCAACCCATTCCATTGCAAAACTTACAAGAATTCTGATTTGAGGAGCTCTAAGTTGAAACCTTTGTTTCATACCTGAGCTACTTGGATCGGGATTAGCATTCGGGGACCCTTCGTAAGTATTCTTTCGTTCTTTTATTGCTTTTCGAGTCTTTCGAGTCTGAAAGTCAAACTTTGTTTGACTTTCTGCGTTGACCAGTTATGGTCAATGCGAAGTTCGTTTGAACTTCGCAACGTGAGTGTAATCACGTTGGTCATAGTCCCTTGGGACTATGCCCACTGATTACCACGTTGTCTAGGGTCGTAGGGTAGGCGATCTAATAAATCGCCTATACCTTCGAACTCGACCCATTTGGTCGATCATTAGGATCTGACCAAATACATTAGGTGACCATAGTAGGTAGGGAATAACCTTCCGAGGTTATACCCTATGGTCACATCGTTTGAGTAGTTGTATGATAGGTTGTTTATATGCCTTAGGTAAATTACCAGAATACCCTTTTCATGTATAATTGGTAATTAAGCATATGTAACCTAAACTTTTGTCACATAACTGATTATGTAACATGTTTAGGCATATAACACTTGTCATAGGACTAATTAGACGGTCCGAACGCGTTTCACGCGCACGACGCGTTAAAGTAGCATAAGCTACCTTAATGGGTCGCGATGGGTCGAAAGCACTTAGGTTTGGTTTCATTGTAGTATGTAGGCCTTGTTAAACCATATCATATGAGTTCCAACACTCATTTGGTTTACCAAGCCTCATCCTATCCGATCTCCCGATTTAAGTCCGGTTTATTTATATAGTTTTAGATTGCCGACTGATTCCGTGCTCCCTCTAGCTTTGTTTGGTTGTTGTTCAAGACCTCCAAGCATTATCAGGCGAGTACATTATTCGCCTATTTTACTGCTTTCAATTGTTTTGGGGTGACTCAAATGTGCTAAATGTTTTCAAGGTTTTAATGATGATATCAAAACAATTTTCGATGTTATAACGATGGTTTCAAAAACGATTAAGACGATTTATACAAAACTAATAACGATTTCAATAAAGTGAACAAACTTGTTGGTTGGGTTACATAACAAATGACATTCATTAGCAATGATCAAGCCGACCAGTATTAGGTTATGGTACCATAGGATCTGACAAGTCCCGTTATTTACTACACCCGTAGTTATGTGTGGGTGTTGTGGGTAGCGACTGAATCTGTAATTGTTAATTTACTCTTTAGTAAGGGTTTATTAATGCGAATTGTTAATCTATCCTTTGGTAAGGGTTTATTAATGCGAATTGTTAATCTATCCTTTGGTAAGGGTTTATTAATGTGAATTGTTAATCTATCCTTTGGTAAGGGTTTATTAATGCGAGTCAAGAAGGTTTGAATGTTATTAGCGAGACGGCCATTTAAGTAGTTTCACGACCTAAAACGAATTTAACGATTGGGTAAACGATTGGTTTTCACACGATGTTTTAACGATTGGGTAAACGATTGGTTTTCACACGATGTTTTAACGATTGGGTAAACGATTGGTTTTCACACGATGTTTTAACGATTGGGTAAACGATTGGCTTCAAAGCGATATACGATTGGATTTTGGTTATACATATTACATGATTTACATTGGGCATGAACATTACTTTGGTGGTTTGGTTTGATTAAGTGATTAAGTAACAATGCGTGTGGAATATGATACAAGCATGGTGGATACGCCGCTGGTACTTCCTATATATAAGTGTTTGTATGGTATTACATATTGTAGCGTTATTTGAATCATTTCAGTTTGAGACATAGAACATTTTATACAAGTAACATACTTTTCACAAGACATTTATTTACAAACAACTTATCTTATACAAACTCATTTTACATGGTTATTCATTTAATCATGCATTATTCTCTTATTATACATATCACCTGAACTTATTATTTTTCAAATGATTTACAAAGGCAAAGCAAATTACAAGGTTCATGACTAAACATTTTCTTAAACAGAAGTCATGAATCTTATTTTCACAAAACCTATGTACTCGCCAGCATTTCTTTGCTGACCTCGTTTTCACATATGTTTCAGGTATTGTTGAATGATATCGATTGATAAGATGCATGCTCACATAGGACTGGACAAGGCCTTAGTGACTCAATAACAATGATAGACTATGTTTAATTTGTGTATTTAGATTTCCAGACGATGTAATTATTCAATGTTTAATAAAACAAAACACTTTTTGGTATCCATGGTTATGACACATTAATTCTGTTGCAACAAGCCTCGATGTTTCCGCCACGTTTTGTTGTTTTACGTGGTCGGGGTGTGACAGAAAAGATGGTATCAGAGCCAATGGTTATAGGGAATTAGGTTATTAGTAATGCTTTGACCTAGTCTATAACCTTCTTAGGACCCTAACGCGAGTTTACTTGCGTTTAGTCATAAAACGATACCGTCACCTATCCTTAGGCGACGACCACAACAAGAACATAAATTTCAAAACCGCTTTGAAAACTAATCATCTGTTCTAGGATGATTGATTACTAGGTTTTGAACCCTCTATTATATGGTTTTGAATCCCTTTGGGTTTTCAAAATCTCGTCAAAGTTTTAGGTTTTAAATAATGTGAACACGTGCAAACTGGAAGGGTGAATGCCTGTATTCTGGGTTTTCTGTCTAGGCAAGCACTTCGTATACATCTCATCAGACGCGAGACCAGTTGTGCTTACCTGGGAATTCTTGGGGTGAGTGTTCACTTATAGGCAAGCATGTCTTCGCGATACATTATTTTTGACCCATTTACTTTGATTAGTCACCGTCTCATTTGTTTGCCTTAGGTAACAAACAAATGATCGCAATTTTCATGCGTTATCATTCTGTTTTGAATGTCCAATAGTCTTTCACCTGTTTTTCCCTATGCCTTTCTTTTTCTTCAAAGAATGTCTCTTCATCACGATGACGCCCAGATATCTGAGCAAGCAGCCAAATTCGCTCAGCGAATAGGCGAAGTAGTCCTGAAGACTGTTGAATTAGCTACTGCCATGTATCATCTCCAGGATGAAGCCACTCAAGAGTCACCAAGACAAGCAGGACCTAGTCAGGCGACAACACCATCAGCCAATAAACCAATCGAGGAATCAAAGACCATGGATGAACGATCCCCTAAGAAGTCAAAGAAGCGAAAGGCTTCTCAGAACTTCGCCATGATCGCTCATGATTCCCTCGAAAATTTTAAGTACTCGTTTCACTCTAAGAAACAAAGTACAGAAAATTAAGTGACATTATGAGTAATCGTGCTTTTCGCACATCTGTGCCTTTAAATCCTTGGTGAGATAACTAAGGGTGTTTTCAAATCTCATACCCATTACGTTTTGATTTTTTCAACATACACAGTACCAGTATTTCAAAACAATCTTCATGATCTCAAAACATTTCATATAGTTTGAAAACAATTTTTTTCTAGATGCATTGTCTATGTTATTTCAAAAACATTGGCCATGTTATCAAAACCAACCTTCCAAATTTCAAAATATTTCATATAGTCTGAAGACAATATTAATACAATACATTTTCTTATCAAGTGCATGATTTCGAAAAGCATCATTCATGTCTTTCAAAAACCTTATACATAATTTCAAACTTTTATCTCGCATGATTTTAAAACATTTTTGTAAATATATCTACCTAATACACCTACTTTATGATTTCAAAAAGTATTATATATAAGGTTTCAAAAATGTTAAACACATTTTTCTTAAAAGAACCCCATGCATAGTTTTCCAAAAAAATATTTTCCTCATACATTGACTTAACCTTCAAAATTCTGCTTCATATGTCGCCTTGACATATCAAGCATCTCAACTTCATAAGCACTTTACATCGTGTTTTGACCTAAGCACATCCAGTGCAAGGTTTCAAAACATATTCAACTTCTAAAATTCATATGGGATCTTTTTATCTTCACAATTAAATACTTGTGGATGATTATCATTCAAATCAGAGTCCTTAATTGGATTCCTTATGTACCTTAATTCGAACACTTCGGTTCCTAATAATCGATATCGAATTTTCTTTTTGAATCTTTCTATCTTTATAGTTGGATTCTTGATAACGTTTAAAGTACCAAATGAAATCCACGGAATGGATTCCTAGTGTGCTTTAAATGCATGTATGCAATTTACAAGACAAATTAACGAACAATTTTGTGGTTATGTGATATGTGTTTATGTGTTCCCCTCTATGATTTTGTGTGATCCGATTTTCAAATCCTCATAGAATCTTTCATGTTTTCATATGAGGGATTCATAGTAGGATATTCAAAAGGTACTACCTTAAATCCTTATGGGCTTCTACTTGGTAGTTAAGACCCTTGGGTTATATAGTACCATTCCATGATTCGATGAGAGACCCTTTAGTGGTCTAGTCAAAAAGATTGATTCACAATTTGGTTAAAGAACGACATCTAGTAATGTAGCTGAACAGACTCCTTGATAGTCTATTTAGATCATTTATTGATTTAATTTAAAGGACTCTATGGTGGTCTAGTAACACTCATCACAGGATTTTCATTTGGTGTTCCCCTACACATTATAAAATAGACTGTGTGAACTGTGCAAGGAATTGTCTGATTATGGACGCGTACATAATTATGAAATTTAGTGCACAAAAACCCAGTAAGGTTTATTATGTGTAAGAACCGATAGTGACAACAATAACAAAATGAGAACGATGTAATGGAGGTACGGTGGACGCACCAATGACACTTCATATACTTGTATATAGGTGTCCCTCTTACATTGCAAGCATAATGTTATTAAGGTTACTAGAAGTTCAGAACCCTAACCAATATTGTTTGATCTTTTCAACTTCATGTTTTAAACTCTCACAAGTTTCCTCTAAATAAATTTCGGGACGAAATTTCCTAGAGTAGGGGAGACTGTAACACTTGTGCCTCCACGGCCATCAAACAAATACCAAACCAATGAAATATTGTATTTCATACTTGGGATTTGACAAATATATGTGTATCATTTGCACATATCAACTCTAGTTCAATTTCAAGCTCTAAATCACTTTCTGGAAGGTTATACACGCACTGATGCGTAAATATAACCAGTTTAATGCAACAAACACTCCGGAATAGTGAAATAGGCTTAACATACCTTAAATAACCTCTACATAACTTAGAAATAAGTTTTGGAAGGTTTGGTATGCCGAAATCAAGTTAATTCGCTTACAGGGACTAAATATGACAAACTGCGAAAGTATGTCAATTTTAACTGTAACGAACATTCCGGAACATGACCATAAGTTAAACACACCATAAATATCCTTTACATAGCTTAGAAATAGGCTTTAAGGGGTTCGGTGTGCTAAAATAAACTTTTGGGTCATTTAGGGACTAAAAGTGTCAAAAAGTGCACAAGTTTGCATTTTCGCGCATAACTTACGTTCTGAATACATCCGGACTTCCAAAAATTTATGTAAGCACTAAAATATTTTATTTTAGTGTTCGGCATAAGAAAAATCCATTCGTCACGTCATTTGGATCGTTTTTCACGCTTATGCGCATTTCGTCGTAATTAAGCGAACATCGCGTTCGTACGGCTAAACGAACCGACATCCGAGATATTTTTGAACACATTTTAAGTTCCCTATACTTTAACTTCATTTTAGAGCTTTGAAATGGGGTTAACGGGCCTTAAACGTGTCGAAAATGGGCTGATTGCACTGCAGGGACTAAAATGGTAAATCTGTCAAACTAAGGTAGCGCACCGCTACCCTTATTATGTAACGGTGCGCTAGCCTGTCTGCAGACCAGATTCAATGTTTTTAACAGCAGGTTGCAGCTGTTTGATTCTCACCCACACAATCCCAATTGTCTAGTCAGCTGATAAGGATCAAATTTTAGTCACCATAAGGTCCCTACACTTGTACGGGTGGGATTAAGGCACGTTTTCCATGAAACGATCCTAACGGTTCGGGTATTCCTATAAATACCCAACCCATTCCATTGCAAAACTTACAAGAATTCTGATTTGAGGAGCTCTAAGTTGAAACCTTTGTTTCATACCTGAGCTACTTGGATCGGGATTAGCATTCGGGGACCCTTCGTAAGTATTCTTTCGTTCTTTTATTGCTTTTCGAGTCTTTCGAGTCTGAAAGTCAAACTTTGTTTGACTTTCTGCGTTGACCAGTTATGGCCAATGCGAAGTTCGTTTGAACTTCGCAACGTGAGTGTAATCACGTTGGTCATAGTCCCTTGGGACTATGCCCACTGATTACCACGTTGTCTAGGGTCGTAGGGTAGGCGATCTAATAAATCGCCTATACCTTCGAACTCGACCCATTTGGTCGATCATTAGGATCCGACCAAATACATTAGGTGACCATAGTAGGTAGGGAATAACCTTCCGAGGTTATACCCAATGGTCACATCGTTTGAGTAGTTGTATGATAGGTAGTTTATATGCCTTAGGTAAATTACCAGAATACCCTTTTCATGTATAATTGGTAATTAAGCATATGTAACCTAAACTTTTGTCACATAACTGATTATGTAACATGTTTAGGCATATAACACTTGTCATAGGACTAGTTAGACGGTCCGAACGCGTTTCACGCGCACGACGCGTTAAAGTAGCATAAGCTACCTTAATGGGTCGCGATGGGTCGAAAGCACTTAGGTTTGGTTTCATTGTAGTATGTAGGCCTTGTTAAACCATATCATATGAGTTCCAACACTCATTTGGTTTACCAAGCCTCATCCTATCCGATCTCCCGATTTAAGTCCGGTTTATTTATATAGTTTTAGATTGCCGACTGATTCCGTGCTCCCTCTAGCTTTGTTTGGTTGTTGTTCAAGACCTCCAAGCATTATCAGGCGAGTACATTATTCCCCTATTTTACTGCTTTCAATTGTTTTGGGGTGACTCAAATGTGCTAAATGTTTTCAAGGTTTTAATGATGATATCAAAACGATTTTCGATGTTATAACGATGGTTTCAAAAACGATTAAGACGATTTATACAAAACTAATAACGATTTCAATAAAGTGAACAAACTTGTTGGTTGGGTTACATAACAAATGACATTCATTAGCAATGATCAAGCCAACCAGTATTAGGTTATGGTACCATAGGATCTGACAAGTCCCGTTATTTACTACACCCGTAGTTATGTGTGGGTGTTGTGGGTAGCGACTGAATCTGTAATTGTTAATTTACTCTTTGGTAAGGGTTTATTAATGCGAATTGTTAATCTATCCTTTGGTAAGGGTTTATTAATGCGAATTGTTAATCTATCCTTTGGTAAGGGTTTATTAATGCGAGTCAAGAAGGTTTGAATGTTATTAGCGAGACGACCATTTAAGTAGTTTCACGACCTAAAACGAATTTAACGATTGGGTAAACGATTGGTTTTCACACGATGTTTTAACGATTGGGTAAACGATTGGTTTTCACACGATGTTTTAACGATTGGGTAAACGATTGGTTTTCACACGATGTTTTAACGATTGGGTAAACGATTGGCTTCAAAGCGATATACGATTGGATTTTGGTTATACATATTACATGATTTACATTGGGCATGAACATTACTTTGGTGGTTTGGTTTGATTAAGTGATTAAGTAACAATGCGTGTGGAATATGATACAAGCATGGTGGATACGCCGCTGGTACTTCCTATATATAAGTGTTTGTATGGTATTACATATTGTAGCGTTATTTGAATCATTTCAGTTTGAGACATAGAACATTTTATACAAGTAACATACTTTTCACAAGACATTTATTTACAAACAACTTATCTTATACAAACTCATTTTACATGGTTATTCATTTAATCATGCATTATTCTCTTATTATACATATCACCTGAACTTATTATTTTTCAAATGATTTACAAAGGCAAAGCAAATTACAAGGTTCATGACTAAACATTTTCTTAAACAGAAGTCATGAATCTTATTTTCACAAAACCTATGTACTCGCCAGCATTTCTTTGCTGACCTCGTTTTCACATATGTTTCAGGTATTGTTGAATGATATCGATTGATAAGATGCATGCTCACATAGGACTGGACAAGGCCTTAGTGACTCAATAACAATGATAGACTATGTTTAATTTGTGTATTTAGATTTCCAGACGATGTAATTATTCAATGTTTAATAAAACAAAACACTTTTTGGTATCCATGGTTATGAAACATTAATTCTGTTGCAACACGCCTCGATGTTTCCGCCACGTTTTGTTGTTTTACGTGGTCGGGGTGTGACACTTCCTCTCTTCATTAATAGCTAAAAACATGACACGTAGGCAAATAGAGGTCATCCTGTAATCTCCCTTAATAGATAGTATAGATTTTGAAAACACTACATGTAATCAAAAAACACGAATTAGATCTGTAATTTCTAAAATTAAGCAAATTACTACAAAAATGTAATAAAATTTTATAAAACCAATCAAGGCAAAAAGGCACTAAATAGACACATTCAGCCCTAATTCAAGATATCAGTAATTCAAAAGATTCAAAACCAACTATAGATGATTGAAGTTAAAAAATGATTTATAAGTGAATAAATTGAATGAGTTAAGTGAATATATATACAAATTTCGTTTAATTATTTTTTTCAAGTTGAAATATCAGTTGAGTAATATAAAAATATGTTACCTAAGTTAACAAATTAGTATTTTTAGAAATGGGTTGACATTTCTAAAAAAAAATACAAATCTCAAAAAGATTAGACACCAACTTTTTCATATACCTAAAAGGAATGCATGAAAAACAACACAAAATGAAATACCACCCTAAAAAATTACCACATCTTATACATCAAATTTAATATTAAAAAGGTAAATTCAAACTGTAAAATGGTTGAAAATTCAGGTTTTTGACCAACCAAAGAAAATTAAAAAATGCCATATAATTTAGCATACGGTTGTTTAGTTTTTTTGGTAATATATATGTAGTTAATTTAGGATTTTTTTTACTAAACTTAATTGTTTAAATACAAAATATTATATGTCAGCAACAATTTTAAAAAAATTACATATATAAGTTTGAAAATTTGTTTTTAATTTCCAAATTTAAATAAAACAACCTTAATTAAGATACATACAATTTTGAAGCACTAATTATTTCACAAAAAGATAGAATATTAACCACAAACATGTAGCAAAACCAATAACATTAACGTCTACCAATCTATCATCAAATATGTTCAAAAACTAAGTTCTTCGGCCACACATATAAACAGCCCAAAAAAAGTGTCAGCAACATCTACCATCACATATGTTTAACGTAACAACCACAACAAAAACCTACCATTAAATGTATACTAACGACCACACCTTGAAAATAGTACCAAAACATACCATGTACCTTCACCAAGTCAGTTATAAAGCAACATACCTTTACTTTTAACGAATACCATCTGAAACGAAGAACCGTATACCAACCGCTTGTCTCTAACAAACTCCCTCATACCGGTCGCATTGAATCGCGGACAGCCTTGCGAGAACTCCTTACCAATAGCTTCATCCCAAGTTCGACCAGCGCTGTCCTTGATGGTCAAATCCATCTTTCGATCTAAACCATGAGTTTGAGCCCACTTCTTCTTCAGACGCTACAGATGAGAATATAAATGTTAATAATACATACCATTAAAACTGCTTTTCCTACAACTAATGATTTAAAGTGGATTCACTTAACATACATTAATGGTATGAAGAAGTAAATAATACAAACTTACGTAATGATTGTCAACAACAAAAGTAACCGGTACTTCGTCATCAACACTCTGTTCAAATACAGGTGCAGCAACCGCATCAGGCACCTCATCATTAGACACTTCAATTACGCCATCACTTGGTTGTTTTTTGATAACAGAAAGTTCAGGCGGGTAAGTTAGAAGGGCAGGCTTACAACAAAAAACACTCAAATCAAACGTCTTACGATCAATCATTTCAAATACCAACAAATGATCATCAGTTATCGACATCTCCTCCTTGATCCGACTCTAACCTATGGTAATGTAAATGTTATGGTATAAAATTTCCATCCGAACAACCCATTTACGATTTCCAGCAAAACGAATCAAAACCGGATCTGAAGGACAAATATTCAGCATAGAGTGATGAACAAACAATATGTTCACATACTACACAAAGAATAAAACAGTATCAGGATCATTGGTATAGCCGAAATAGAAAAAATGAATGAACGCAAAGATAAAATAATTTAAAAACGTATAAGTTCAATTACCATGCAGTCGTCTCAGTCTTTAAAATCATTTTTAGGTTTGTAGTAGAAGTAGTTAGATGGTGCTAGAGAAATGTCTTGATAAAAGTGGAATAGGCGGAACAAAGTTAAAGCTTCTTCATACTGACAAACAACCCACGAATCGTCCGGTAATTTCAAAGATGTGACAACATCAAACCAGCCATTGTAAAAAAAAAAGTCGCCTGCAAGTTTGAACACTTTGACTTCAAAGGTCCTCCCATCAAGGGTCCTGATGATTGCATTTTTCTCTGGATAACCAAACTTCGTAATCCAGTCACCATAGTCAGCAGGAAGTTTCTGCAACGGAAAATATAAGTATCGTTAAATGCAATTATAATAACAGTATTCACAAAGTGTTATATTAAAACATCTTAATTTTTTTTTCTTTAAATGATTATAATTTCAACACTCACCAACGATTTTCTGTCGCACTTCCACACACGCGCAGCGAATCCGTTCACCATCTCGCTTCCAAAGTTGTTGTCTTTCACAACCCCAAATTGTATATCAAAACAGGCACATGTAACAAATATAGGTAACAAACGACAGTCAATTTTTACATCAAAGAAAATATCAAACGATATCAAAAAAGTATTCAGCTATTAAATATTTAGTTAAAGAAATAAACAAATATAAATATAAAAAAAGGGATAATTTTAACATAACATTTGCAAAAATATAAACCATCAAAAAGAAGTACAAAACTTTAAAATACAGTTTCAAACTAAAATGTAAAAAAACTAAACAAAATGGCACCATTACAAGTAACTGCACCAACTTCAACTGTTACAGACTCCATATAATAAACTCAACAAAAAAAATTAAACCCCCAATCAGCTATGAACAACAGTAACATCAACAAATCAGAATACAAGAAGAAATAAATTAAAACCCTAAAAAAACGAAAAAAAAAAACAAACAAACCGTTGGACATCAATGAACACTATTATCTAATGAAGATTGCTTAAACCTCTTCACTAAAACGACGATTTGATCCGGGCCGATTTGATTTTGTTCAAATTTAACATTATTTAAACATATAATAGATCATGAAATACTCTAATCAGAGAGTACCGTAGATGATTTGATTTCAGTTATTACATATTTAAATCAAGAAACAAACAAACATGGATACTAAATAAAACAATAACGGCTAATTATAACATAAGATTTGCCAAAAAATATAAACCATCAAAAAACTTGACCGGACTTAGATATAAAGATTGACACCTAAATGTCAACAAACTAAAGAAAACAATACCGTTAAAACTAACCGCATCAACATATAGCACTCCTAATTTAGCACTAACAAAACTGAACATTACATACACTCCATCAGCAAATAATTGATACTAATAACAGTAACAGGTGGATAATGTACTGAGTAACATATATCTATCGAACCTAACAATCGAAATCGACTATTACAGAACCTATAAAGGAAAATGTACGAAGGAATTAAACACCTAATCGGCTATAAACAAAAGTAAAATCAACAAAATACAATACATGAACAAAGAATTTAAAACCCAAAAAACACAAAAAAAAACACCCAACATCAAAATAGATTATTAGAGACCATGAAAAAGAAACAGTACAAACGAATTTAAGACCCTAATCGGCTATGAACATCAGTAAAAACAACAACTGACAATAAATAACATACCATGAAAAAGAAACTGTAGAAATGAATTAAAACCCTGATCGGCTATGAACATCAGTAAAAACAACAACTGACAATAAATCGACTATTACATACCGTAAAAAAGAAAATGTACAAAGAAATTAAAAACTTAATCAGCTATGAACAAAAGTAAGTTGAACAAATCACAATACATGAACAGGTCCCAACATCAAAATCTACTATAAGAGATGCATTGAATCTAACAAACAAACAATCTATCAAAAACAATTGAATCTGAAAATCGGGTAAAAGAAAACGAAAACGTATGTAAAAGATAGGGTTATATGAATCAAGCATAAATACCCTGAATGAAGACTATTATCTAATGAAGATTGCTTGTATCTCTTCAATAAATCGCCGATTTGATCCGGGCAGAAATGATTTCCTGCAAAATTAACATTATTAAAACTTATAATAGATCATCAAACCGCCTAATTAGAGATTACCGTATATGATTTGGTTTCAGTTATTACATATTTAAATCAATAAACAAACAAACATGGATACTAAATAAAATAATATCAGTAACATCACATACACTCAATCATCAACTAATTGATACAAAAAAAAAAAAAACATGTGAACAATATACTTAGGGGCTGTTTGGCTAAGCTTATTGTTTTGACTTATTTACTTATTCCTCTCACATAATAAGCTAACCCAAACACCTTTTAACTTTTCAAAAAACAAATAAGTAAATAAGTCAAAAAAATAAGCTTAGCCAAACAGTTAGTTAGTAACATATATCTATCGAACCTAATAATCAAAATACACTATTACAGACCCTATAAAAGAAAACGTACCACGAAATTAAACACCTAATCTGATATAAACAAAAGTAAAATCAACAAATCACAATATATGAACAAATAATTTAAAACCCTAAAACACAAAAAAAAACACCCAACATCAAAATCAACTATTAGAGACCATGAAAAAGAAACTGTACAAATGAATTAAAACCCTAATCGGCTATGAACATCAATAAAAACATCAACTTCAAATAAATTAGACACAATGAGAAAAACACTCTACAAATGAATTTAAAGCCTAATAGGATATGAACATCAGTAACATCAACAACTCACAATAAACGGACAACGAATTTAAAACCCTAAAACACAAAAAAAAACTTCAATATAAACCGCCTACGCTACTCTAACATACAAACAATGTAACAAAACCGTTGAATCTGAAAATCGGATTAAATAAAACGAAATCGTATGTAAAAGATGGGGTTATCGGAAGCAAGCATGAATACCGTCGATGAAGACTATTATGTAATAAAGATTGCTTATACCTCTTCGCTAAATCAACGATTTGCTTAGGGCCGATTTGATTTCCTGCAAAATTAACCTTATTAAAACCTATAATCCATCATAAAATACTGAAATTAGATAATACCGTATATGATTTGTCTTCAAATGCGTTGAATCATGATCAAAATTATTGGATCGATGTTAGTCGCCGTCGTGTTCGCCGAGTTCGTCACAGAGGAAAAGAGAGGAAAATAGAACTAGGGTTTTGAGATGAGAGAGAACCGTGTTAGCGTAAATGAGATTGTATGTTCAATCCTCAACTATTAGGTGTGCCACATGGATGATGACATGACTGCTTAGTTGGCTTGCACCAATGGGTGACATGTGTCCCCCATTGGTTTGCTTTATTAGATATATAGATTTTTTAAAAAGTTTGGTTATTTATATTATCTACACAATTTGTCCCTGCAAATATGAATTGACAAAAATGCCCTTATGTGCAAAGCACATGACCAAATTTAACTGAAAAAACTAATTCGGTTAGGCCTAAAGGACAAAACGTGTATGATTTAAAAACATAAAGTACAAAACTCGTCAATTTTGAACATAAAGGACATCGCCTGAAAATTGGTATAAAGATAAAGGACAATCCTTGAAAATTCACTCTAAAAACAGTGAATAATAATAAAGAGTGAATTTCAAGGATTGTCCTTTATCTTTATACTCATTTTCAGGCGTTGTCCTTTATGTTCAAAATTGACGAGTTTTATCCTTTATGTTTTCAAATCATACACGTTTTGTCCTTTAGGCCTAACCTAGTTAGTTTTTTCAGTTAGATTTGGTTATGTGCTTTGCACATGAGGGCATTTTTGTCAATTCAAATGTGATCTCTTCCACCCATCACCACCTAGACTCATTTGACTTTTGTATTGACAAAAATGCCCTCATGTGCAAAGCACATGACCAAATTTAACTGAAAAAACTAATTGAGTTAGGCCTAAAGGACAAAACGTGTATGATTTAAAAACATAAAGGATAAAACTCGTCAATTTTGAACATAAAGGACAACGCCTGAAAATGGGTATAAAGATAAAGGACAATCCTTGAAATTCACTCTAATAATAAACTAGTTAAGCTTTTAACTTAAAACCTACCTCAGGAACAGGAGTATGAGAAGGATCTGATAAATGAGTATGAACAGATCTATGTTGCTTCTCTCTCCTCTTTGTCTCCAAATTCTTTGGCGACATCTCATTCATCTCCCACAGTGTCGTCGTCATCTTCCTGGCGGAAACCACCCTGGACCCGCCTCCTCCGCCGTCTTGATTCGGCGACTCCACCCCACCACCAACAACTAATGACGTCATCCTCCACGACGGCGCCAGAGTACTAGATCTGGACCCACCTCCAACCCGGGTCTTCCCCACCATAATCGCCCGCTTAAACCGGTAACTGTACATCTTAGTTGGTAATGAAGAACACCCGCGTTTACGAATCTGTTTCAACATGTTACAGATTGGTTACGGAGCTATGTTGGGTGATTTGAGTTTGAATTCATAGGAATTCAGATCGGGGATTGGTTTAGGAATTCGGGAATGTGTGTAATGTGGGAATGGCAATGGGCCGGGCTTGGGCCTGGTATTGGTAATCCCAGGCCCGTACCCGGTTGTAATTCTTTGTCCCATACCCGACCCGTTACCTGTCGGGTATTTTTCGGGTAATTACCCATCGGGTATCGGGCATACCCGCGGGTATCGGGTATACCCGTTAATTTCTTAAAAATACCCGTTGGGACAAATGTGCAATTTTTACTTTGATGTTTATATAATTTACTATTTTAATGACTATAACAAATGAAAATATGATTAATAACTTACATATCATATTCACACCACATATACTAAACTAAATTAAAACGATTACTTAATTAAGTAATTGTATCAGGACCACCTAATTGCATAAAACATCCACATAATAAAGGGTGATAACTTCCATATCCAATATACATGCTCGAAAATAAGTTATATGCTCACTAAACACTTGCCAAATACATATCCACATATAACTATAGAGAAGGTATTATATACTCTTATACAATTAGTAACTTAGGGTGCCATGACATACACATGCCTTTTCATATAACTACAAAAAGTAACAAAGGTCACCAACAATTATTTCCCACCCCTTCAACTTGAGTCATGTGCCTTTTGTTTAAAACTCACAACCTTTCATTATATGCCCCTGTCTATTGATTTAAACATGTGTTAGTAATACCGGAAAATCCACCGGTTCCAAGCATTATGTCCCTTTGCATCTATTCACAAAAGTTATTTAAATTCCACCGGTTCCAGGTGGTTTCGATTTGTTCAAAAAGAAATTACCCAGAGATAACCATTCCTTTCTTTGTCTTGGGATGGTAACAAACAATTAAACCTTCAATTGTTGTTGAATATTATCTGCAAATCTTGATCTTAATGATTTGAATTTGAAACCTTTCAAAACAGGGGTTAATCCGAAACTATAAGCGCTTTCCATTTGATCAATATTGATCAGGATCTTCATGATTCAAGTAATAAATTAATCATATACTTCTTTTATTGTTTTAATTCTGACTGGCATGGTTATTTTTAGATTACACTAGAACACGAAGAAGAACAGGGGTTCATTGATTTCGCATTTTTCCTACATAATCGAAGCATTTGATTTCTTTTGTATCGTCACGATCGATTTCACGTGTCTTTCTTCACATTTCTAATCAGCGATTGAATACGGAATAAATGCAAAACTAGATTTCTAACCCGTATATGTTTCTTTCATCTCCTTTTATGTTAGTTCTTTTACAAAACCGCTGAAATTTGGGTTTTTTATTATCGCATTAGGCTTATTTGGTTTGTACAATATGTTGTTATGAATTTATAATGTATCATGTACATCAAGTGCGAATAGTTTACTCAAATACTTTTCATACAGATTAATTTGTTCAAATCTGAATCCGCCAAACTTTATCATCGATTAAGTCAGAACAAAGGCACTCAAAACCTCAAACATAATTAAATTGATTCATTAATCAAAACAAAATAAAAAATTGATTCATTAATTAAAGCAAAATAAAAGGATACCCATAATCATTCTTTTATGACTCAATTCCAATTTAGAATTAAAACATATAAACGAATTGAGTAAGCATCAGTTTATCTAAAAAAAATCTCCAAGAAATGTCAAACATGAAAATATAATGGTTAGAAATTGAACTTTGTTTTTGTATATACTGTTTTCGTAAAGGACAACCCACAAAACTGAAATTGTTACTAAATTTTAAATTAGTTTAAACATATTTCTATTACAATTTTTTAATTCGTAACACATGTTTGTTTACACTAAAAATATCATCCAAGTTGCTTTATTCAATGGGTTTTGGTTGGTTCTGATTTACTGCCAATTTTCATTTTTCATAAATTGCTCTCTTGACCCTTTAGAATTTTTCATGTCCCCTTTACCCCTTTTACATTTTTCCAGCAATAATTCGTTTGACCCGTGTCAAATTTATTGGATAAAACTACTAATGTGATCTTCAGGTTGATAATGGTTTTTATTATGTTTCTTTTTGATGGTAGGTACACAAAGATAATTATTATTTTTGCTATGAAACTTATTTGTACAAAAACTTTACAAAACTTCCAAGATATACCCATAATTGTTGATTAAAAATAATGTAAAGTTATTATTAAGATGTTGATGTCGCCTTATTTTTACAGACTTTTTGTTTATTAGCACTACTATGTTATCTGTATGATTTAAATAAGTTAAGAAAATGAGATATGGATAAATTCTTTTAATTGAGTAATAGGGATAAGTTTCGTTAAAGATAATTAACTTCTATACTGCTGATGAAATTCTAGAGCATTGATATTTGATAGCTCCACGATCTAGAGCAAAAAGTGCTTTGGATTGAGCCAAGAGTTTTACTGGAGTGGGCCTTCGAGTGGTGTGTTTTCTTTAGAGTGGTGGTGGACCGGGTCACTAGCGTAGTCTATGTTTGTAGGCGTGGGTGACCTTTTGTCATTGGATTTATCTAGGTGTTCAGGTTTTTTGGTCATTAAAAAATTAACTACTTTACTTTAGTTTTAAGGACTTTCATATCAACATCCCGCCGCAACGCGCGGGGTAGCGTCAACTTGTTAAGTACATTTACTAAGTTTATATATATAGAAATCTATAATATGATACTTTCGGGTATTATTCGGGTAAATGGGCCGGGTATCGGGCGGGTATCACTAAATCCCATACCCGTACCCATACCCAATTTTTTTCTATTTTTAAGCCCGTACCCGGCCCATACCCATTGGGCTTCGGGTATACCCGACCCATATGTTTCGGGTTTCGAATATACCCGTCGGGCTTGGGCTTTTTTGCCATCCCTAGCGTAATGAGTGATGAGAAGCACGGTGAGAGATTGGCAGAATCACCGACATATGAATGGAGGGGGAGTCAGCCAAGCCTTTAGGAGGAGTCAGCCTGACGCATCAACAACTAGAGGAGTCACCCAAGCCACTTGGAGGAGTTAGCCCGACGCATCAGGTTGTCGGACACGTGTCTCCTTGTTATTTAAGCAAGGCAGTAACCCTTATTACAAGAGCTCATTAATGTTATTTCTCAATTCAGTGCATATATATTATAGGGAAATTGGATTTAAATAATCCGAACTTTCACCTGTTGGCCAATAACACTCTGAACTTTCAGTTTGGCCAGCAGCACTCTCAACTTTCAGCCTATTTTCCCAAAACACTCCCAAAACACTCCCAAACTCAACTTTCAGCCATGTCTTATGTGTGATATGTTAGTTTGGGAGTGTTTTGGGAAAATAGGATGAAAGTTGAGAGTGCTGCTGGCCAAACTGAAAGTTTGGAGTGTTATTGGCCAACAGGTGAAAGTTCGGATTATTTAAATCCAATTTCCCTATATTATATCTTATACATCATAAATGCTACACAAAATTAAAAAGATTTGAGCCCTCAGAGGGTTTGAGCCTTTTGCCATCGCCCACCCCGCACCCCCTGCGGGCCGGCCCTGGCGGAGATGCATGGTGGTTATGCAGGTGTTGGTGGGTGAACACCGATGGGTGTAACGACGAAGGTGGTGCACGACAGAGATGAACTGTGTGGCGGTTAGGGTTCTTCGACAGACGTGGGAGTTGAGATATGGAGTTGAGATGAACGACAATTGTCGGAGTTGAGATGAACTGAGTTGGTGTCGATGGGTTTGATTGTCGCAAGGAAGATATTTTGATAGGTTTTGGTGGGTCCCATAGGTATCTAAATATTATGATAATTAAATATTTAATAACTAAGGTTAAAATAGACATTTACATTCACATAACTAGAAAAATTAACACCATCCATCATCAAGGACCACTTTAGCTACAATTTTCTAACCATTGAAACCAGTTGTGTAATTATTAAACGTTGAGAACCAATGTAGTTCGTAGTATTGGGCTTTTTGTAGCCGTTAGGCCCATTAATTACCTTTTTTCTATACAAACCCCAACCTTCTCATTTCAAACCTGCAGACCGTTCTCTTTCTCTCTCTCTCTCTCTAACGGTCACAAAGAGAAACATCATCACTGATCAGCAGCAGCGATGGCGACAAACATCGGAATGATGGACGGTGCATACTTCGTCGGCCGATCAGAAATCTTAGCCTGGATCAACTCCACTCTCCAACTCAATCTCTCCAAAGTCGAAGAGGTTCTTTCCCCAAATCCAAACCCTAGCTAGGTCATGTTTTCAAAATTTTCTTATCAAACACGAGTCTAACAATCTAATTTTTGCGGCTCATGTAGGCGTGTTCGGGTGCGGTTCATTGTCAGCTTATGGATGCTGCACATCCTGGAATGGTACCAATGCACAAGGTCAATTTCGACGCCAAGTCAGAGTATGATATGATCCAGAACTATAAGGTTCTTCAGGATGTTTTCAATAAACTCAAAATCACCAAGGTTTGTTCCTGTTCTTGATTTTCAAATTTAAGCTAGGATTGTGTTTACTTGAAGCCAATAATCGAACCATACTGAACTGAAAAAAGTCGAACCGAATTTTATTTCGGTTCTGTTTAAAACCAAAACAGTATAACTAATTTGGTCATAACCTGTATTAACCTATACCATTATGTTAGTTAAGAAAGTTTTTTTTTTTTTTTTTTTCATATTTAACATAATCAATCTTTGTACATTACTTTAAAATGATTAAATTAGTTACTTAATAAAAAAAACAAAGAAGTTAAAATATTTTTTTTAAATACCTTTCTTATTCGGTTGAAATCAGTTTCTTCAGTTTTTAACCCAAAACGAACCGAATTTTCGAAATTATGAAACTTCAAACACCCCCTTGGAAACTGAATGTACAATAATAGTTTGGTAAAAATGTATTTGAGCTTATGAGAGTAATAAGTAATTTATGTGACAGCACATTGAGGTGAGCAAGCTAGTGAAAGGAAGACCACTAGACAATCTTGAATTCATGCAATGGATGAAGGGATACTGTGATTCAGTTAGTGGAGGTGGTCATCACAAGTAAGTTGTACTAATCTCTATACATAAATTTATTTGGTATTTAATTATCTATATATAAATTGTTAATTAAATTCTTCCATTTCATACTGTAGTTACAATCCAATGGAAAGAAGAGAGGCTTGCAAAGGCGGGAAAGACGCAAGCAAGAAACCCGCACCGCCACAATCCGCCAGGAGCTCAGCCACAACCGCATCTAAATCTCACCCGTCACGAAGAAGCGATGCACCACCGCCAGCCAAGACAGCTAAGCCGCCCTCTTCGACTGTAAACGTCGCTGCGTACGATCAACAGGTACACATTTACACAAGCAGCATAGTGGGGGAGGGAGGGGGTGGCCAACCCCCCCAACTTTTCGCTCAGTAATGGAGAGTATGTAGTTTTCGTATAGAAATTTTTGGGTATATACATTTTCGACCCCCCGGTTTTATAGAAATTTTTGGGTATATACGTCTTCGACCCCCGGTCGGAAATCTCAAGCTTCGCCGTAGTTATACAATAACAACAATCTTAAAGCTTGAATTAAAAAATAAATTATGTCGTTTTGCAGATCACCGAGTTGAAGCTAACTATGGACAGTTTGGAAAAAGAGAGAGACTTTTACTTTGCAAAGTTGAGGGATATTGAAATCTTGTGCCAAATTCCGAATATCTCAAACTTGCCGGTAATAATGTGTTTGAAATTTTGAAACTTTTATCGGTTCCTTAGTACTGTGTGGTATATGATATAATATCTTTGATTTGCAGGTGGTTGATGCGATACAAAGAATCTTGTATGCTGCTGAAGAGGATGCATCAATATTGGAAGAAGCTCAAGCAACGCTGATGAAATCGGATTCTCAGAAGAGGAAAAGTATCGTAAATGTTGATGTTGATGTGGCGGCAAGTGCCACTTTGTCACCAAGGCAAAGGGTGTCGGTTGATTCGGATGTACACTGCAGTGTGTCACCTCTTATGACATACTGATGGTGATATGCATTTAATCTGTTATTTTTTCTACATCTATGGTTAGTGATAATAACATGTTTTTGTTGTCAAATTGAGCTATCCTAGTCAATGAATTGGATGAACTGAGGAAAAAGAACAATTTCCTTTGTACTTTAGTTAGATTGTGTTTTGGTTCTTGATAATAATAAGAGAAGACTGCAATTTCTTATTGAATTGTTTGGGGTTATTTGATGTGGTTGGCTGCATTCTTGATGTTTGATTTCAGGTAAGTATCAACAGAACACAACACAACACAACTCAATTAATTTTGATCCAACGTAAGTTGATTAGGATTAACTAACATCTAAACTCAACGAAAACAATTAATATTTAATACATAGTTTTGATTCTGCAAGCTTGTTCATAAGCATTGATTCTTAAATGTTAACTGACACAACATTAACAAAATTCTTGCATTATTTTTATTGGTTTGTAATTGTATAAGAAAAGGTTGCAGTAAGTGATGTTTGACAACTTCCTGAGCCAAGATCATGTCACATTTAGAAAACTCACTCGAAGGTACTCAAAGTTTAGCCTCATGACATTCTTAATTGTATGGGTATATTCTTGCACCTTTAATCCATTTGATATGTCAACAATACGGTTTGGTTCTTAATGTTTATATAAAGTGTCGTCCAAAAGTCAATGTAAACCCGTATCCATGAGACATTCTCCCATTCATCCGGCTTCTATATTATGTCACCCTCCCGAAACCTTTCTTCTACAGGACTTTGCCTTTGAAACCTTTATTAACTAACTCTTAAAGTTGGCTCGATAGCTCTTTCATCTCCGAAGGTGCGAGACGATAAGAAGATTTAGCAAAGGGTGTAGCGTCGGGTATGAGGTCAATTCGAACATCACTCACGCCTTTTGGGAAAAGTCTTAACCCTTTTGTTTTTTTTATTGAATGAATCAAGCCCTATTAATAACAAGACACAATATATAAACAATACATTTACACTTTGATACCTAAAGAATCACATATGTACACTATAAATTACTTTCATACAAGGTGAATATATATTATCTAACATCCCCCTGCAAGCTGAACGGTGGAGGACCGATGCGAAGCATGTGACGAAAAATATTGAACTAAGAACTCGGAAGACTTTTTGTAAATATGTCAGCCACCTGAAGCTTGGTCGGAACAAATTTAGTAGCCAATTTACCAGCAGTGACTAATTCACGCAAGAAGTGATAATCAAGATCTATATGTTTGGCCTGCTTATGAGCAACATGATTCTGAGTGAGGAAGATAGCACTTTGATTATCACACATAATAGTTGGTCTTTTAGGAGGGAGCGCATGAAGTTCTTGTAAAAGATGAGTTATCCAAACAATTTCGGCAGCAGTGTTGGCCATAGCACGGTATTCAGATTCACAACTAGACCTGGCAACCGTTGGTTGTTTTTAGCACTCCAAGAGATTAGATTGCCCCTTAAAAATATAGAATAACCATAAGTAGAGCGACGAGTCTCTAAGCACCGAGCCCAGTCAGCATCACAGTAGCCAAGCAGCGACGTGAAAGTGGGACGGCTATAATGTAATCCAAAAGCAAGAGTGCCCTTGAGATAGCGTAAAATCCGTTTGACTTCTTGAAAATGATCAGTAGTTGGAGCATGTAAAAACTGACTGACTTGATTGACAGCGTAGGAAATATCAGGTCTTGTGATCGTTACATACTGGAGAGCACCTACAATGGATCTGTAAAAGGTAGCATCTGGAAATACTGTACCTGTGGAGATAAAAGAAACATTGGCGCTCAAAGGTGTTGGAGCAGGTTTAGCATCCAACATCTTTGCACGCGTCAGAATGTCTAAAGTATATTTTGACTGATTCAAGAAAATACCATTTTGAGTGTAGGTAACCTCCAATCCCATAAAGTAGTTGAGTTTCCCAAGATCTTTGATGGCAAATTCCTTATTGAGACATGAGATGAATGTTTTTATAGTCGATTGGTCATTGCCCGTAAGAATAAGATCATCAACATATACAAGCAGATACATAGTACATGATTTTTGTTTGTAGATGAACAAAGATGAGTCAACGCGACTGCATGAAAAACCTTTGTTAAGTAGAAACAAGCTCAAATGGTGAAACCAAGCCCTGGGAGCTTGCTTTAAACCATAAATAGCCTTGTTTAATTTACAAACATGAGATGGGAATTGCGAATTGATAAAACCCTTTGGTTGTTCCATAAAAACACTCTCAGAGAGATGGCCATGCAAGAAAGCATTATTAACATCTAATTGATGAAGATGCCAATTGTGGATAACGCTTAGAGCTAACACTGTACGGACAGTAGTCGCTTTGACAACAAGACTAAATGTGTGAAAGTAGTCAAGACCTGGAACTTGACTAAAACCCTGAGCAACAAGACGAGCTTTGTGATGCTCAATAGATCCATCAGAGCGAAATTTGGTTCGAAAAATCCACTTAGAGCCCACAATTTAGTAGGACGAGGGACAAGAGACCAAGTATTATTTTTATTTAAGGCATGGAATTCTTCTTCCATGGCATGTACCCATTTGATGTCTTTGGAAGCACTATGAAAGGTGGTAGGATCACTTACGACAAACAAAGCATGATGGAGAGGAAGAGATTTCGTATGAGCCAAATCCACACGATGCCGAGGTTTAAAGATACCCGCCTTGGCACGCGTTATCATAGGATGTGAAGGTAGAGGTGGTGGAATAGGTATAGGTGAGCTAACCGAATTTTGAAGTGTTCGAGGAGAGCAAGGAGGTGTGTCAGTAGGAGAGGTGGATGATGATGATGATATATTATCAGCTGAGTGTGTAGGAAAAGGATGCGAAGGTGTGTCAATGGGCTGAGATTCATTGGTTTGGATCGGAATAAAGGAGGCTACTGTTGGGCCGGGTTGGATGACTGTAGATGGGCCAACGACACTAGAATTCAGAGCAATATATGGGTCTGAAGGAGTTGTGTGTGGATCGGTTGGAGAAGTTGTTGAGCTGAGTGGAGGGGCTGTAGTTTGGCCAGATGGGATAACGGAAGTGTAGCTATGAGTAGCATTGGTTGTTGGTTCATTTGTAGTATGTTGAGCTGTAGAAAAAGGAATCAGTATTGGGGAATTGACTGATTGTGAGCTTGAGTTGTTATTTGGTTGATTTTGATCAGTAGATATGTTAGAGGTTGTGGGTGAAGGAATTATAACATGAGACACATCCAAAAAAGTTGTGACTTCGAGTAGATTAATGGGAGTGGAAGCGATAGAAGAATGATTAAAAGGAAAATGTTTTTCATCAAAGCGAGCGTGTCTAGAAATGTAAACACGGGATGTACATGGATCAAGGTACTTGTATCCTTTGTACTTGGAGCAATAGCCAAGAAAAACACATGGAATGCTTCTAGGAAATAATTTATGCGGAGCATAATCCCGAAGACAAGGAAAAACACGACACCCAAATGGTCGAAAAAAGCATAATTAGGTTTTTGACCATACAAGAGTTCAAACGGGGACTTTATTTGTAGAAGAGTCGTCGGTAAACGGTTAATTATAAAAACTGCCGATGAAAAGGCATCAACCCAATATTTGTTGGGTAAGAGAGCATGGAACAACATGGCCAAGCCTGTTTCAACAATATGTCGATGCTTTCGTTCAACTTGCCCGTTTTGTTGCCGAGTATAAGGACACGATATGTCACACCCCCAAAATCCACCATGCGGAGTACCACCGCTTGGAGGCGTGACGTGACCAGGATCGAGCCACCAATCATATTGAACATCGTAATTAAGTAAATAAGACCAACCACAATACGATTGGTGACCAAAACTAGTTAACCATGTTTAGTTTAAACAGCGAAAGCATAAAAGTAAATCCAAAAGCGTAAGTCCATAGTTTATAAGTTAAAGTTCAAAACGCAAGTTTAATAAGTTCATAAGGATTTAAATAATAAGCACGGAACATAACAGTCCGTACACCACAACGACTCCTTCCTCGTGCAAGCTCCAAGCGTTTAGCGACCTGTAAGGCATGTAACAACGAGTCAACAACAAAGTTGAGTGAGTTCACGTTTGGTTGTTTAGTTTTAAGTTGTTTTCTGAAAAACGTGGTTTGACTTTCGTTGGCTTAATTGCCGTGCGGGTTACCCCGTAGTTGAAAGTATGTTTAACAAGTTCCTTTTTCATTACCCAAACCATAACCATAATCAGTGGGGGCTTTCCTCGTGTGAACTACTAGACGGTATGATATCGACTACTACGCAAATAAGTTGTGCCCTATATCAGTGTCTATCATCACTGATAGTCTGCCATAGTCCATTAGTACACGCCCGTCCGACCGGCACGTTGTGAGGTTTGTTAAACCTAATAGCGCTATTAACTAATGACCCGCTCGCCATTTGCCTCGGCGATTAAGTCGATATAATGAAGAGGGACTTATTGATAGAGTTTTGTCTAGCTAGTTTTTAAGGTTGTTGTCCTACACCAGGAGGACGAACGTACGTATTCTGCACCAGGAGAATTCGTAGGATTAATAATGGCACCCTACCTATGGAGGATGGCCGTACATATCCTCCCAAGGGGATATGTAGATTTAGTTTTAATTCTTTAATCCATTCCCAAATCACCGCGAATCCCATGCCTTAGAAAGTGTGTGAACTCACCTCGGTTTGCTCGATTAGATTCTCAAATATAGCTAACAGTCAAGGTCAGTCAATCACGTCCTAATATGATTACCAGTTAGTCATTTAGTGATTTTTAAATAGAGCACAAAATTACTACACGTATCTATCACATAACATGCATCACTTTAACGGTTCATGCCCATATAAACTTCCCATCCATTCCCCACTCATAAACAAACATACGATAATTCACCTAACACTTTTATTGACACATAATCAGGTTAGATCATTCACAAATAGCATCTTCGACATTTAGACACGCAAATTACAGCTTATGTCATTTCAGCATAAATATTCAAAACCAGGCTGTTTTTGGACATTTTAATAAAATAGTTAACTTATTCCAAAAATTCTCAAATTTTTACAGAATGTCTAAAACGTTCCAAATTTTATTGTGTAAAAATATCGGGGTCCAGTTTATTACTAATATTTTATAAAAATTCATTTTCCGGACTGAACTCAGATTTATCTTATTCTGACCACAGTCCACGGAATAATTTATTTAAAATTCATCGAGAGTCCGATTTATGAAATTCCAGAGAGAGAATTACAAATACATCGGGGGTCATCTACAGTACAAGTTTCATGATCTAACTCTACACAGAACTCACGTTATGACAGAAAACAAAACGCATATTTTCAGCAGAAAAATGCAGCTCTAGCTGCTGTTACAAAATGACACTTTAAAAATAGTAAACGAAGTCCAAAAATTATGATTCCGGTTCCATTAGAACCGTATTTCATAGTACGTAAATCTAGACTTCAGAAAATACATTTTTCGTTAAGTTATGGTCTGGTTACAGCCAACTGAAGTTGGCTGTAAAAACCAACCAGCATTCTGTTTCAGCTTTTAACTTTCTAGTGCATGTTCGATTGATTCCGTTAACATGTTTAGCGATTACAACAACATCAAACATCAATATTAACAAGTAACTCAGCAAGAAATCAGCAAGAATCATAACAACATCATTCTAACATCATTTCATCACTAGACTAGTTTATGTTCAAGACTTGTTTAAGGTTCTTTAGAGTTTCATGGATTCTCATCATCAAATAACTATTAACCACTTAAATAACATGCACAATGAACAGATCTAAGTTCTTACCACTAGTTCGAGACTATGGAAGTTCGAGAGTGGAAAAGTGGTGGTTAATAGCGAATGAAGGAGGTCTTTGAACTTCCGAAAGCTCCTAGCTCCCTTGTGTGACCTTTTACACCTTTGTATGTATGTAGATTGGATGAAGTTGGTTGGATGATGATGATGGTGATGGGGTTTGGGTTCAGCCGAAATAAGGAAAGGAGGGAGAGAGATGAGAGTTGTGATGGTGATGATAAGAATGAGTGGTTAACCCTTGGTGTCTTTTATAGACCAAGTTCACCCTTTAACCATTGTGCTACATGTTCTAATATCCACCAACATATTAAGGACTCTTGGATAATATGTTTCAAATGGTGGAACAAGATCTATTATAATATGTAAATAAAATCATGTGTGTGGGCTACCTTGTAGCCGTAGGATGGGGGGGGGGGTATAGGGTTGGGTTTCAACTATGTAGTTTGTGAGCTTGGTTGGATTCTAAGTATGTAGTTAGTGTTATAAGTGGGTTATGTAATATATAGTGTGTTAGGGTGTTCGGGGACCCTAACTAGTTTAGAAAGATAGAAATAATGTGTTTGACAATATTTTTGTGTCCCGGGTAAAGTTCGGTTGTTCGGTTGACACTGTTCCGTTAAAGTGCTTAACTAATCCGTAAAGTGTCTTTGATATATAATTTTGTAACACTTTTAATTTCTAACACTTAGGAAAGCACACAGGACTATTTAGAAATTTTTCTGTACACTACTAGTATGTTAACAAGCGCATGTAAATATAGCACAGAAATCAGAGAGCAGTTAAGCAATTCCACACAGTCGTCAAGCACTTTAATTATCATTAATAAATTGTATGGAATACAGGGAATTTTGAGGGTTGTCACATTCTCTCCCTGTTAAGAGAATTTCGTCCCGAAATTTAGCGCATGGATACTGAGGAAGCTAGTTAAGTTGCGTTGTTTTCCTGATTTTCCTGGGGTGTCACATCATCCCCCTGTTGATTTGGAATTTCATCCCGAAATTCTGCAGTAGCTTCAGTTTTTCTTAAACAGCTGGGGATACTTGAGTTTCATTTGATCTTCTCGTTCCCAAGTATACTCTGGGCCACGACGGGTATTCCAACGAACTCGGATAAGAGGTATCCTGGTGCGCTTGAGAATTTTAACATCCCGATCGGTAATCTCTACTGGTTCCTCGACGAATCGCAGCTGGTCGTCGATAGTGAGTTCCTTGAGAGGAACTATGAGGGTTTCATCTGACAGACACTTCTTCAGATTCGACACATGGAAAACATTGTGAACTCCGCTGAGTTCTTCAGGTAGATTCAACCTGTAGGCTACCTTGCCAATTTTCTCAACGATCTCGAAGGGTCCAACGTATCGCGGGTTGAGTTTGCCTTGTTTGCCAAAGCAGACTACACCTTTCCAAGGCGAGACTTTGAGTAGCACTCGATCCCCAACCTGGAACTCGAGTGGTTTTCTTCCCTTATCAGCATAGCTTTTCTGACGATCACGAGCTGCCGCCATTCGCTGTCGTATCTGAGCAATCCTCTCAGTCGTGTCTACCACAAGTTCTGGGCCTGTGATTTGGCTGTCACCAACTTCTGCCCAACAAAGAGGTGATCGGCACTTTCGTCCGTACAATGCCTCGAACGGAGCGGCTTGGATGCTGGTGTGGTAGCTGTTGTTATACGAAAACTCCACTAGCGGGAGGTGCTTTTCCCAGCCATTACCAAAATCGATTACACACGCCCTAAGCATGTCTTCAAGGGTCTGGATGGTGCGTTCAGATTGCCCATCCGTCTGTGGGTGATACGCGATGCTCATATCTAAACGTGAGCCAAAAGACTTGTGCATTGCTTGCCACAGTTCAGAAGTAAAACGCGCGTCACGATCATAAATGATGGAGGTTGGCACTCCATGCCTTGACACCACTTCTTTTAGGTAGATGTCTGCTAAGGTAGAATACTTATCCGTTTCCTTGATAGCCAGAAAATGTGCAGACTTGGTCAGTCGATCCACGATCACCCAAATGGTATCATTTCCGGGTTGAGATCTGGGCAGATCAGTAACGAAATCCATGGAAATTTGCTCCCATTTCCATTTCGGGATCTCTGGTTGTTGTAGTAGGCCTGATGGTTTCTGATATTCAGTCTTGACTCTCGCACAAGTCAAGTACTTACTGACGTAGGTTGCTATGTGAGCTTTCATGCCAGGCCACCAATACATAGTCTTGAGGTCGTGGTACATTTTATCCGAACCAGGATGTACCGAATAACGAGACTTATGTGCTTCATCCATCACCAGCTCGCGTAAGCCTCCATAAAGTGGATCCCAGATGCGCCCTGTTACATAGTAGGCACCGTCTTCCTTTTGTTCTAGCCGCTGCCTCGATCCTCGTAAGGGTTCAGCCCTGATGTTCTCTGCTTTCAACGCTTCAACCTGAGCATCGCGAATCTGAGCGGGGAGGTTAGATTGGATGGTAAGCTGTAACGCACGTACACGCTTAGGTACAGTATCCTTTCGGCTGAGGGCGTCGGCCACAACATTGGCTTTGCCCGGATGGTATTTGATCACGCATTCGTAATCATTCAAGAGCTCGACCCATCGGCGTTGTCGCATGTTTAACTCTTTTTGCTTGAAGATATGCTCGAGACTCCTGTGATTGGTGTAAATGGTGCACTTGGTACCGTACAGGTAATGTCTCCATATCTTAAGCGCGAAAACAACTGCTCCCAGCTCCAAGTCATGCGTAGTGTAGTTCCTTTCATGAACTTTAAGTTGGCGTGATGCGTAGGCAATGACCTTGTCACGTTGCATCAATACGCAACCAAGTCCTTGGATGGAAGCGTCGTAGTAAATCACAAAATCATCTGTGCCTTCAGGCAATGAGAGGATAGGCGCGCTACAAAGTCTATCCTTCAAGTGCTGAAATGCGGACTCCTGTGCATCACCCCAATGATAGGTGACACCCTTCTGAGTCAGTGAAGTGAGAGGTTGCGCAATCTTTGAGAAATCCTTGATAAACCTTCTGTAATATCCTGCCAAACCCAAGAATTGACGGATTTCTGTTGGTGTGCGGGGTGCAGGCCAGTTCTTGATCGATTCAACCTTAGATGGATCCACATGAATTCCATCCTTGTTTACCACATGGCCTAGAAAGTGGACTTCGCGAAGCCAGAAGTCACATTTCGAAAACTTGGCATACAACTGCTCTTTTCGAAGAAGTTCCAGCATAAGTCGTAGATGCTGCTCATGTTCCTCCTGACTCTTAGAATAGATCAGGATATCATCGATGAACACAATAACGAACTTATCCAGGTAAGGTTTGCATACTCGGTTCATGAGATCCATGAAGACCGCTGGTGCATTCGTCAACCCGAAAGGCATGACCAGAAACTCGTAATGGCCGTAGCGAGTTCTGAATGCTGTTTTGGAGACATCCTCCTCTCGGACTCTCAGCTGATGGTATCCCAATCTCAAATCAATCTTAGAGTAATAGCTCAACCCTTGCAACTGGTCGAACAAGTCGTCAATACGTGGAAGAGGATAACGATTCTTCACGGTCACCTTGTTGAGTTCGCGGTAGTCAACACACATTCTGAAAGTACCATCTTTCTTTTTCACAAACAAGACTGGGGCTCCCTAGGGCGAAGAGCTAGGACGTATGAAACCCTTTTCCAAGAGTTCTTGTAGTTGCGTAGACAGTTCTTCAAGTTCTGATGGAGCTAGACGATAAGGTGCTCGAGCTATGGGCGCTGCTCCAGGAGCTAGCTCGATTTGAAATTCAACTTGATGATGAGGCGGAAGACCAGGTAATTCCTCAGGAAATACCTTGGGAAAGCCACGTACAATAGAGATGTCTTCAATTCTCTTCTCTTCCGTTGATGTGTCAGTAACGAGTGCTAAAATGGTAGTGTGGCCCTTTCGCAAACACTTCTGGGCCTTAAGGAAAGAGATGATGCCTTCGACAGCACCATTTTTGTCGCCATGAATCACGAGGGGTTCCTCACCAGAACGAGGAATGCGGACGATTTTCTCCTTGCAAACAATCTCCGCTTGATAATGAGATAGCCAATCCATCCCAATAACGACGTCGAAACTACCAAGTGTGATAGGAATAAGATCGATAGAGAAAGTCTGACCAGCTAAGACGAGGTTACAACCTTTAACTACGTGTGTGGCTTCAAGACTTTTACCGTTAGCTAGTTCTACCGTGTGTTTGGTGTTCAGGAGTGTTGGAGTGCGCTTAAGCATTTGGCTAACTTTTAAGGACACAAAACTAGTATCGGCACCCGAATCGAATAAAACAGTAACAAAGAAGTCGTCCAGAAGAAACTTACCCATCACAATGTTGGGATCGTTCCTTGCATCACCTTGACCAATCACGAACACACGACCCCTTGCTCCATTACCATTGTTGTTTCCCCCATTGCCGCCTCCATTGTTGCCTCCATTGTTGTTCCCATTGTGGTTCCCGTTTCCTTGGTTGTTGTTGTTCTGATTCTGGTTCAGTTGGGGGCAGTTCCTCTTGAAGTGACCTTCAGCGCCACACTGAAAGCATCCTTTATTGCCCTGCTGTTGCTGCTGCTGGTGATTCTGTGGAGCTTGTTGTTGTTGTTGGCGATTCTGATTTGCAGGACGCGGGCTCCTGCAATCCTTAGCTTCATGGCCCAGCTTGTGACATCTCTGACATCGACCTTTGTTGCACTGCCCGCTGTGATGCTTGTTGCACCGGTTGCACTTAGGGTGGTTTCCTCGGTATCCACCCTGTCCTTGATTACCGGAAGATTGCTGACCAGGACTCTGGTAGTCATCAGTCTTTCGCTGCTGAGACTGAACCGAAGCAGAACCCTTACTGGAGTTCCCATCCCATTTTCGCTTGTTGTCGGTAGGTGCATCAGAAGTAGCTGTGGCACTGATTCGTTTGGGCAGCCTGTTTTGCTCCACCGCCTGGTCAGTGAGTCGATGGGCCAACTTGATGATTTGCTGAATGGTACACAGGTTAGCCGAAGTTACGTGACTTTGAATCTCTGGCACAAGGCCCTTGAGATATAGCTCAATTCGTTTGATGGGAGGGTCCACCATGGTAGGGCACAAGATGGCTAGCTCATTTGACCTTTTCGTATACGCCTCAATCTCAGACCCCGTCATTTTCAGGTTGAAAAACTCCACCTCTAGTTTGTGGATATCATCACGGCTACAATACTCTTCCTTGATCATTTCCTTGAAATCGTTCCATGGGGTGGCATTAGCAGCAACCAACCCCAGCATCTGAACCTGAGTGTTCCACCACGTGAGCGCTATTCCTTCAAGAGTACCAGTAGCATACTTCACTCTACGAGCCTCGGGGCATTCGCACATCTCAAAGAAAGACTCGAGCTTCTTAAACCAGTGGAGGAGGCCTACAGCTCCTTCAGTGCCACTGAAAGTAGTAGGTCGGCAGTCCATGAAGGTTTTGAACGTGCACACAGGAGGTTGAGCATGTTGACCTGTTGCGCGAGAATAAAAGACAAGATTAAGCACGAGGGTTGGTTTGCGAAGGTAGGATCTAAACGTCCTAAGGTGAGTTGGTATGGCAGGTTATACCTCCTGCAGGGTTAGCTGCGAGTGCCTCAGCGACTCGTTCGTTGATCAAAGCCGTCAACTGGGCTTGAGTGAGGTTGATACGTCCTCCGCGTCCACTCATGATCTTCATAATGAAGCAACGTAAGTGAGAAAAGTGTCGCGAAAGTGCGTAAGTGTGGGACGATAGTGGAGAGTAAACACACAAGGTTCAAATAGTAATTATCACGTTAATTAATGCA
>JARYGA010061382.1:60340-105751 GCA_030545235.1 Helianthus tuberosus
TAACCATTCCTTTCTTTGTCTTGGGATGGTAACAAACAATTAAACCTTCAATTGTTGTTGAATATTATCTGCAAATCTTGATCTTAATGATTTGAATTTGAAACCTTTCAAAACAGGGGTTAATCCGAAACTATAAGCGCTTTCCATTTGATCAATATTGATCAGGATCTTCATGATTCAAGTAATAAATTAATCATATACTTCTTTTATTGTTTTAATTCTGACTGGCATGGTTATTTTTAGATTACACTAGAACACGAAGAAGAACAGGGGTTCATTGATTTCGCATTTTTCCTACATAATCGAAGCATTTGATTTCTTTTGTATCGTCACGATCGATTTCACGTGTCTTTCTTCACATTTCTAATCAGCGATTGAATACGGAATAAATGCAAAACTAGATTTCTAACCCGTATATGTTTCTTTCATCTCCTTTTATGTTAGTTCTTTTACAAAACCGCTGAAATTTGGGTTTTTTATTATCGCATTAGGCTTATTTGGTTTGTACAATATGTTGTTATGAATTTATAATGTATCATGTACATCAAGTGCGAATAGTTTACTCAAATACTTTTCATACAGATTAATTTGTTCAAATCTGAATCCGCCAAACTTTATCATCGATTAAGTCAGAACAAAGGCACTCAAAACCTCAAACATAATTAAATTGATTCATTAATCAAAACAAAATAAAAAATTGATTCATTAATTAAAGCAAAATAAAAGGATACCCATAATCATTCTTTTATGACTCAATTCCAATTTAGAATTAAAACATATAAACGAATTGAGTAAGCATCAGTTTATCTAAAAAAAATCTCCAAGAAATGTCAAACATGAAAATATAATGGTTAGAAATTGAACTTTGTTTTTGTATATACTGTTTTCGTAAAGGACAACCCACAAAACTGAAATTGTTACTAAATTTTAAATTAGTTTAAACATATTTCTATTACAATTTTTTAATTCGTAACACATGTTTGTTTACACTAAAAATATCATCCAAGTTGCTTTATTCAATGGGTTTTGGTTGGTTCTGATTTACTGCCAATTTTCATTTTTCATAAATTGCTCTCTTGACCCTTTAGAATTTTTCATGTCCCCTTTACCCCTTTTACATTTTTCCAGCAATAATTCGTTTGACCCGTGTCAAATTTATTGGATAAAACTACTAATGTGATCTTCAGGTTGATAATGGTTTTTATTATGTTTCTTTTTGATGGTAGGTACACAAAGATAATTATTATTTTTGCTATGAAACTTATTTGTACAAAAACTTTACAAAACTTCCAAGATATACCCATAATTGTTGATTAAAAATAATGTAAAGTTATTATTAAGATGTTGATGTCGCCTTATTTTTACAGACTTTTTGTTTATTAGCACTACTATGTTATCTGTATGATTTAAATAAGTTAAGAAAATGAGATATGGATAAATTCTTTTAATTGAGTAATAGGGATAAGTTTCGTTAAAGATAATTAACTTCTATACTGCTGATGAAATTCTAGAGCATTGATATTTGATAGCTCCACGATCTAGAGCAAAAAGTGCTTTGGATTGAGCCAAGAGTTTTACTGGAGTGGGCCTTCGAGTGGTGTGTTTTCTTTAGAGTGGTGGTGGACCGGGTCACTAGCGTAGTCTATGTTTGTAGGCGTGGGTGACCTTTTGTCATTGGATTTATCTAGGTGTTCAGGTTTTTTGGTCATTAAAAAATTAACTACTTTACTTTAGTTTTAAGGACTTTCATATCAACATCCCGCCGCAACGCGCGGGGTAGCGTCAACTTGTTAAGTACATTTACTAAGTTTATATATATAGAAATCTATAATATGATACTTTCGGGTATTATTCGGGTAAATGGGCCGGGTATCGGGCGGGTATCACTAAATCCCATACCCGTACCCATACCCAATTTTTTTCTATTTTTAAGCCCGTACCCGGCCCATACCCATTGGGCTTCGGGTATACCCGACCCATATGTTTCGGGTTTCGAATATACCCGTCGGGCTTGGGCTTTTTTGCCATCCCTAGCGTAATGAGTGATGAGAAGCACGGTGAGAGATTGGCAGAATCACCGACATATGAATGGAGGGGGAGTCAGCCAAGCCTTTAGGAGGAGTCAGCCTGACGCATCAACAACTAGAGGAGTCACCCAAGCCACTTGGAGGAGTTAGCCCGACGCATCAGGTTGTCGGACACGTGTCTCCTTGTTATTTAAGCAAGGCAGTAACCCTTATTACAAGAGCTCATTAATGTTATTTCTCAATTCAGTGCATATATATTATAGGGAAATTGGATTTAAATAATCCGAACTTTCACCTGTTGGCCAATAACACTCTGAACTTTCAGTTTGGCCAGCAGCACTCTCAACTTTCAGCCTATTTTCCCAAAACACTCCCAAAACACTCCCAAACTCAACTTTCAGCCATGTCTTATGTGTGATATGTTAGTTTGGGAGTGTTTTGGGAAAATAGGATGAAAGTTGAGAGTGCTGCTGGCCAAACTGAAAGTTTGGAGTGTTATTGGCCAACAGGTGAAAGTTCGGATTATTTAAATCCAATTTCCCTATATTATATCTTATACATCATAAATGCTACACAAAATTAAAAAGATTTGAGCCCTCAGAGGGTTTGAGCCTTTTGCCATCGCCCACCCCGCACCCCCTGCGGGCCGGCCCTGGCGGAGATGCATGGTGGTTATGCAGGTGTTGGTGGGTGAACACCGATGGGTGTAACGACGAAGGTGGTGCACGACAGAGATGAACTGTGTGGCGGTTAGGGTTCTTCGACAGACGTGGGAGTTGAGATATGGAGTTGAGATGAACGACAATTGTCGGAGTTGAGATGAACTGAGTTGGTGTCGATGGGTTTGATTGTCGCAAGGAAGATATTTTGATAGGTTTTGGTGGGTCCCATAGGTATCTAAATATTATGATAATTAAATATTTAATAACTAAGGTTAAAATAGACATTTACATTCACATAACTAGAAAAATTAACACCATCCATCATCAAGGACCACTTTAGCTACAATTTTCTAACCATTGAAACCAGTTGTGTAATTATTAAACGTTGAGAACCAATGTAGTTCGTAGTATTGGGCTTTTTGTAGCCGTTAGGCCCATTAATTACCTTTTTTCTATACAAACCCCAACCTTCTCATTTCAAACCTGCAGACCGTTCTCTTTCTCTCTCTCTCTCTCTAACGGTCACAAAGAGAAACATCATCACTGATCAGCAGCAGCGATGGCGACAAACATCGGAATGATGGACGGTGCATACTTCGTCGGCCGATCAGAAATCTTAGCCTGGATCAACTCCACTCTCCAACTCAATCTCTCCAAAGTCGAAGAGGTTCTTTCCCCAAATCCAAACCCTAGCTAGGTCATGTTTTCAAAATTTTCTTATCAAACACGAGTCTAACAATCTAATTTTTGCGGCTCATGTAGGCGTGTTCGGGTGCGGTTCATTGTCAGCTTATGGATGCTGCACATCCTGGAATGGTACCAATGCACAAGGTCAATTTCGACGCCAAGTCAGAGTATGATATGATCCAGAACTATAAGGTTCTTCAGGATGTTTTCAATAAACTCAAAATCACCAAGGTTTGTTCCTGTTCTTGATTTTCAAATTTAAGCTAGGATTGTGTTTACTTGAAGCCAATAATCGAACCATACTGAACTGAAAAAAGTCGAACCGAATTTTATTTCGGTTCTGTTTAAAACCAAAACAGTATAACTAATTTGGTCATAACCTGTATTAACCTATACCATTATGTTAGTTAAGAAAGTTTTTTTTTTTTTTTTTTTCATATTTAACATAATCAATCTTTGTACATTACTTTAAAATGATTAAATTAGTTACTTAATAAAAAAAACAAAGAAGTTAAAATATTTTTTTTAAATACCTTTCTTATTCGGTTGAAATCAGTTTCTTCAGTTTTTAACCCAAAACGAACCGAATTTTCGAAATTATGAAACTTCAAACACCCCCTTGGAAACTGAATGTACAATAATAGTTTGGTAAAAATGTATTTGAGCTTATGAGAGTAATAAGTAATTTATGTGACAGCACATTGAGGTGAGCAAGCTAGTGAAAGGAAGACCACTAGACAATCTTGAATTCATGCAATGGATGAAGGGATACTGTGATTCAGTTAGTGGAGGTGGTCATCACAAGTAAGTTGTACTAATCTCTATACATAAATTTATTTGGTATTTAATTATCTATATATAAATTGTTAATTAAATTCTTCCATTTCATACTGTAGTTACAATCCAATGGAAAGAAGAGAGGCTTGCAAAGGCGGGAAAGACGCAAGCAAGAAACCCGCACCGCCACAATCCGCCAGGAGCTCAGCCACAACCGCATCTAAATCTCACCCGTCACGAAGAAGCGATGCACCACCGCCAGCCAAGACAGCTAAGCCGCCCTCTTCGACTGTAAACGTCGCTGCGTACGATCAACAGGTACACATTTACACAAGCAGCATAGTGGGGGAGGGAGGGGGTGGCCAACCCCCCCAACTTTTCGCTCAGTAATGGAGAGTATGTAGTTTTCGTATAGAAATTTTTGGGTATATACATTTTCGACCCCCCGGTTTTATAGAAATTTTTGGGTATATACGTCTTCGACCCCCGGTCGGAAATCTCAAGCTTCGCCGTAGTTATACAATAACAACAATCTTAAAGCTTGAATTAAAAAATAAATTATGTCGTTTTGCAGATCACCGAGTTGAAGCTAACTATGGACAGTTTGGAAAAAGAGAGAGACTTTTACTTTGCAAAGTTGAGGGATATTGAAATCTTGTGCCAAATTCCGAATATCTCAAACTTGCCGGTAATAATGTGTTTGAAATTTTGAAACTTTTATCGGTTCCTTAGTACTGTGTGGTATATGATATAATATCTTTGATTTGCAGGTGGTTGATGCGATACAAAGAATCTTGTATGCTGCTGAAGAGGATGCATCAATATTGGAAGAAGCTCAAGCAACGCTGATGAAATCGGATTCTCAGAAGAGGAAAAGTATCGTAAATGTTGATGTTGATGTGGCGGCAAGTGCCACTTTGTCACCAAGGCAAAGGGTGTCGGTTGATTCGGATGTACACTGCAGTGTGTCACCTCTTATGACATACTGATGGTGATATGCATTTAATCTGTTATTTTTTCTACATCTATGGTTAGTGATAATAACATGTTTTTGTTGTCAAATTGAGCTATCCTAGTCAATGAATTGGATGAACTGAGGAAAAAGAACAATTTCCTTTGTACTTTAGTTAGATTGTGTTTTGGTTCTTGATAATAATAAGAGAAGACTGCAATTTCTTATTGAATTGTTTGGGGTTATTTGATGTGGTTGGCTGCATTCTTGATGTTTGATTTCAGGTAAGTATCAACAGAACACAACACAACACAACTCAATTAATTTTGATCCAACGTAAGTTGATTAGGATTAACTAACATCTAAACTCAACGAAAACAATTAATATTTAATACATAGTTTTGATTCTGCAAGCTTGTTCATAAGCATTGATTCTTAAATGTTAACTGACACAACATTAACAAAATTCTTGCATTATTTTTATTGGTTTGTAATTGTATAAGAAAAGGTTGCAGTAAGTGATGTTTGACAACTTCCTGAGCCAAGATCATGTCACATTTAGAAAACTCACTCGAAGGTACTCAAAGTTTAGCCTCATGACATTCTTAATTGTATGGGTATATTCTTGCACCTTTAATCCATTTGATATGTCAACAATACGGTTTGGTTCTTAATGTTTATATAAAGTGTCGTCCAAAAGTCAATGTAAACCCGTATCCATGAGACATTCTCCCATTCATCCGGCTTCTATATTATGTCACCCTCCCGAAACCTTTCTTCTACAGGACTTTGCCTTTGAAACCTTTATTAACTAACTCTTAAAGTTGGCTCGATAGCTCTTTCATCTCCGAAGGTGCGAGACGATAAGAAGATTTAGCAAAGGGTGTAGCGTCGGGTATGAGGTCAATTCGAACATCACTCACGCCTTTTGGGAAAAGTCTTAACCCTTTTGTTTTTTTTATTGAATGAATCAAGCCCTATTAATAACAAGACACAATATATAAACAATACATTTACACTTTGATACCTAAAGAATCACATATGTACACTATAAATTACTTTCATACAAGGTGAATATATATTATCTAACATCCCCCTGCAAGCTGAACGGTGGAGGACCGATGCGAAGCATGTGACGAAAAATATTGAACTAAGAACTCGGAAGACTTTTTGTAAATATGTCAGCCACCTGAAGCTTGGTCGGAACAAATTTAGTAGCCAATTTACCAGCAGTGACTAATTCACGCAAGAAGTGATAATCAAGATCTATATGTTTGGCCTGCTTATGAGCAACATGATTCTGAGTGAGGAAGATAGCACTTTGATTATCACACATAATAGTTGGTCTTTTAGGAGGGAGCGCATGAAGTTCTTGTAAAAGATGAGTTATCCAAACAATTTCGGCAGCAGTGTTGGCCATAGCACGGTATTCAGATTCACAACTAGACCTGGCAACCGTTGGTTGTTTTTAGCACTCCAAGAGATTAGATTGCCCCTTAAAAATATAGAATAACCATAAGTAGAGCGACGAGTCTCTAAGCACCGAGCCCAGTCAGCATCACAGTAGCCAAGCAGCGACGTGAAAGTGGGACGGCTATAATGTAATCCAAAAGCAAGAGTGCCCTTGAGATAGCGTAAAATCCGTTTGACTTCTTGAAAATGATCAGTAGTTGGAGCATGTAAAAACTGACTGACTTGATTGACAGCGTAGGAAATATCAGGTCTTGTGATCGTTACATACTGGAGAGCACCTACAATGGATCTGTAAAAGGTAGCATCTGGAAATACTGTACCTGTGGAGATAAAAGAAACATTGGCGCTCAAAGGTGTTGGAGCAGGTTTAGCATCCAACATCTTTGCACGCGTCAGAATGTCTAAAGTATATTTTGACTGATTCAAGAAAATACCATTTTGAGTGTAGGTAACCTCCAATCCCATAAAGTAGTTGAGTTTCCCAAGATCTTTGATGGCAAATTCCTTATTGAGACATGAGATGAATGTTTTTATAGTCGATTGGTCATTGCCCGTAAGAATAAGATCATCAACATATACAAGCAGATACATAGTACATGATTTTTGTTTGTAGATGAACAAAGATGAGTCAACGCGACTGCATGAAAAACCTTTGTTAAGTAGAAACAAGCTCAAATGGTGAAACCAAGCCCTGGGAGCTTGCTTTAAACCATAAATAGCCTTGTTTAATTTACAAACATGAGATGGGAATTGCGAATTGATAAAACCCTTTGGTTGTTCCATAAAAACACTCTCAGAGAGATGGCCATGCAAGAAAGCATTATTAACATCTAATTGATGAAGATGCCAATTGTGGATAACGCTTAGAGCTAACACTGTACGGACAGTAGTCGCTTTGACAACAAGACTAAATGTGTGAAAGTAGTCAAGACCTGGAACTTGACTAAAACCCTGAGCAACAAGACGAGCTTTGTGATGCTCAATAGATCCATCAGAGCGAAATTTGGTTCGAAAAATCCACTTAGAGCCCACAATTTAGTAGGACGAGGGACAAGAGACCAAGTATTATTTTTATTTAAGGCATGGAATTCTTCTTCCATGGCATGTACCCATTTGATGTCTTTGGAAGCACTATGAAAGGTGGTAGGATCACTTACGACAAACAAAGCATGATGGAGAGGAAGAGATTTCGTATGAGCCAAATCCACACGATGCCGAGGTTTAAAGATACCCGCCTTGGCACGCGTTATCATAGGATGTGAAGGTAGAGGTGGTGGAATAGGTATAGGTGAGCTAACCGAATTTTGAAGTGTTCGAGGAGAGCAAGGAGGTGTGTCAGTAGGAGAGGTGGATGATGATGATGATATATTATCAGCTGAGTGTGTAGGAAAAGGATGCGAAGGTGTGTCAATGGGCTGAGATTCATTGGTTTGGATCGGAATAAAGGAGGCTACTGTTGGGCCGGGTTGGATGACTGTAGATGGGCCAACGACACTAGAATTCAGAGCAATATATGGGTCTGAAGGAGTTGTGTGTGGATCGGTTGGAGAAGTTGTTGAGCTGAGTGGAGGGGCTGTAGTTTGGCCAGATGGGATAACGGAAGTGTAGCTATGAGTAGCATTGGTTGTTGGTTCATTTGTAGTATGTTGAGCTGTAGAAAAAGGAATCAGTATTGGGGAATTGACTGATTGTGAGCTTGAGTTGTTATTTGGTTGATTTTGATCAGTAGATATGTTAGAGGTTGTGGGTGAAGGAATTATAACATGAGACACATCCAAAAAAGTTGTGACTTCGAGTAGATTAATGGGAGTGGAAGCGATAGAAGAATGATTAAAAGGAAAATGTTTTTCATCAAAGCGAGCGTGTCTAGAAATGTAAACACGGGATGTACATGGATCAAGGTACTTGTATCCTTTGTACTTGGAGCAATAGCCAAGAAAAACACATGGAATGCTTCTAGGAAATAATTTATGCGGAGCATAATCCCGAAGACAAGGAAAAACACGACACCCAAATGGTCGAAAAAAGCATAATTAGGTTTTTGACCATACAAGAGTTCAAACGGGGACTTTATTTGTAGAAGAGTCGTCGGTAAACGGTTAATTATAAAAACTGCCGATGAAAAGGCATCAACCCAATATTTGTTGGGTAAGAGAGCATGGAACAACATGGCCAAGCCTGTTTCAACAATATGTCGATGCTTTCGTTCAACTTGCCCGTTTTGTTGCCGAGTATAAGGACACGATATGTCACACCCCCAAAATCCACCATGCGGAGTACCACCGCTTGGAGGCGTGACGTGACCAGGATCGAGCCACCAATCATATTGAACATCGTAATTAAGTAAATAAGACCAACCACAATACGATTGGTGACCAAAACTAGTTAACCATGTTTAGTTTAAACAGCGAAAGCATAAAAGTAAATCCAAAAGCGTAAGTCCATAGTTTATAAGTTAAAGTTCAAAACGCAAGTTTAATAAGTTCATAAGGATTTAAATAATAAGCACGGAACATAACAGTCCGTACACCACAACGACTCCTTCCTCGTGCAAGCTCCAAGCGTTTAGCGACCTGTAAGGCATGTAACAACGAGTCAACAACAAAGTTGAGTGAGTTCACGTTTGGTTGTTTAGTTTTAAGTTGTTTTCTGAAAAACGTGGTTTGACTTTCGTTGGCTTAATTGCCGTGCGGGTTACCCCGTAGTTGAAAGTATGTTTAACAAGTTCCTTTTTCATTACCCAAACCATAACCATAATCAGTGGGGGCTTTCCTCGTGTGAACTACTAGACGGTATGATATCGACTACTACGCAAATAAGTTGTGCCCTATATCAGTGTCTATCATCACTGATAGTCTGCCATAGTCCATTAGTACACGCCCGTCCGACCGGCACGTTGTGAGGTTTGTTAAACCTAATAGCGCTATTAACTAATGACCCGCTCGCCATTTGCCTCGGCGATTAAGTCGATATAATGAAGAGGGACTTATTGATAGAGTTTTGTCTAGCTAGTTTTTAAGGTTGTTGTCCTACACCAGGAGGACGAACGTACGTATTCTGCACCAGGAGAATTCGTAGGATTAATAATGGCACCCTACCTATGGAGGATGGCCGTACATATCCTCCCAAGGGGATATGTAGATTTAGTTTTAATTCTTTAATCCATTCCCAAATCACCGCGAATCCCATGCCTTAGAAAGTGTGTGAACTCACCTCGGTTTGCTCGATTAGATTCTCAAATATAGCTAACAGTCAAGGTCAGTCAATCACGTCCTAATATGATTACCAGTTAGTCATTTAGTGATTTTTAAATAGAGCACAAAATTACTACACGTATCTATCACATAACATGCATCACTTTAACGGTTCATGCCCATATAAACTTCCCATCCATTCCCCACTCATAAACAAACATACGATAATTCACCTAACACTTTTATTGACACATAATCAGGTTAGATCATTCACAAATAGCATCTTCGACATTTAGACACGCAAATTACAGCTTATGTCATTTCAGCATAAATATTCAAAACCAGGCTGTTTTTGGACATTTTAATAAAATAGTTAACTTATTCCAAAAATTCTCAAATTTTTACAGAATGTCTAAAACGTTCCAAATTTTATTGTGTAAAAATATCGGGGTCCAGTTTATTACTAATATTTTATAAAAATTCATTTTCCGGACTGAACTCAGATTTATCTTATTCTGACCACAGTCCACGGAATAATTTATTTAAAATTCATCGAGAGTCCGATTTATGAAATTCCAGAGAGAGAATTACAAATACATCGGGGGTCATCTACAGTACAAGTTTCATGATCTAACTCTACACAGAACTCACGTTATGACAGAAAACAAAACGCATATTTTCAGCAGAAAAATGCAGCTCTAGCTGCTGTTACAAAATGACACTTTAAAAATAGTAAACGAAGTCCAAAAATTATGATTCCGGTTCCATTAGAACCGTATTTCATAGTACGTAAATCTAGACTTCAGAAAATACATTTTTCGTTAAGTTATGGTCTGGTTACAGCCAACTGAAGTTGGCTGTAAAAACCAACCAGCATTCTGTTTCAGCTTTTAACTTTCTAGTGCATGTTCGATTGATTCCGTTAACATGTTTAGCGATTACAACAACATCAAACATCAATATTAACAAGTAACTCAGCAAGAAATCAGCAAGAATCATAACAACATCATTCTAACATCATTTCATCACTAGACTAGTTTATGTTCAAGACTTGTTTAAGGTTCTTTAGAGTTTCATGGATTCTCATCATCAAATAACTATTAACCACTTAAATAACATGCACAATGAACAGATCTAAGTTCTTACCACTAGTTCGAGACTATGGAAGTTCGAGAGTGGAAAAGTGGTGGTTAATAGCGAATGAAGGAGGTCTTTGAACTTCCGAAAGCTCCTAGCTCCCTTGTGTGACCTTTTACACCTTTGTATGTATGTAGATTGGATGAAGTTGGTTGGATGATGATGATGGTGATGGGGTTTGGGTTCAGCCGAAATAAGGAAAGGAGGGAGAGAGATGAGAGTTGTGATGGTGATGATAAGAATGAGTGGTTAACCCTTGGTGTCTTTTATAGACCAAGTTCACCCTTTAACCATTGTGCTACATGTTCTAATATCCACCAACATATTAAGGACTCTTGGATAATATGTTTCAAATGGTGGAACAAGATCTATTATAATATGTAAATAAAATCATGTGTGTGGGCTACCTTGTAGCCGTAGGATGGGGGGGGGGGTATAGGGTTGGGTTTCAACTATGTAGTTTGTGAGCTTGGTTGGATTCTAAGTATGTAGTTAGTGTTATAAGTGGGTTATGTAATATATAGTGTGTTAGGGTGTTCGGGGACCCTAACTAGTTTAGAAAGATAGAAATAATGTGTTTGACAATATTTTTGTGTCCCGGGTAAAGTTCGGTTGTTCGGTTGACACTGTTCCGTTAAAGTGCTTAACTAATCCGTAAAGTGTCTTTGATATATAATTTTGTAACACTTTTAATTTCTAACACTTAGGAAAGCACACAGGACTATTTAGAAATTTTTCTGTACACTACTAGTATGTTAACAAGCGCATGTAAATATAGCACAGAAATCAGAGAGCAGTTAAGCAATTCCACACAGTCGTCAAGCACTTTAATTATCATTAATAAATTGTATGGAATACAGGGAATTTTGAGGGTTGTCACATTCTCTCCCTGTTAAGAGAATTTCGTCCCGAAATTTAGCGCATGGATACTGAGGAAGCTAGTTAAGTTGCGTTGTTTTCCTGATTTTCCTGGGGTGTCACATCATCCCCCTGTTGATTTGGAATTTCATCCCGAAATTCTGCAGTAGCTTCAGTTTTTCTTAAACAGCTGGGGATACTTGAGTTTCATTTGATCTTCTCGTTCCCAAGTATACTCTGGGCCACGACGGGTATTCCAACGAACTCGGATAAGAGGTATCCTGGTGCGCTTGAGAATTTTAACATCCCGATCGGTAATCTCTACTGGTTCCTCGACGAATCGCAGCTGGTCGTCGATAGTGAGTTCCTTGAGAGGAACTATGAGGGTTTCATCTGACAGACACTTCTTCAGATTCGACACATGGAAAACATTGTGAACTCCGCTGAGTTCTTCAGGTAGATTCAACCTGTAGGCTACCTTGCCAATTTTCTCAACGATCTCGAAGGGTCCAACGTATCGCGGGTTGAGTTTGCCTTGTTTGCCAAAGCAGACTACACCTTTCCAAGGCGAGACTTTGAGTAGCACTCGATCCCCAACCTGGAACTCGAGTGGTTTTCTTCCCTTATCAGCATAGCTTTTCTGACGATCACGAGCTGCCGCCATTCGCTGTCGTATCTGAGCAATCCTCTCAGTCGTGTCTACCACAAGTTCTGGGCCTGTGATTTGGCTGTCACCAACTTCTGCCCAACAAAGAGGTGATCGGCACTTTCGTCCGTACAATGCCTCGAACGGAGCGGCTTGGATGCTGGTGTGGTAGCTGTTGTTATACGAAAACTCCACTAGCGGGAGGTGCTTTTCCCAGCCATTACCAAAATCGATTACACACGCCCTAAGCATGTCTTCAAGGGTCTGGATGGTGCGTTCAGATTGCCCATCCGTCTGTGGGTGATACGCGATGCTCATATCTAAACGTGAGCCAAAAGACTTGTGCATTGCTTGCCACAGTTCAGAAGTAAAACGCGCGTCACGATCATAAATGATGGAGGTTGGCACTCCATGCCTTGACACCACTTCTTTTAGGTAGATGTCTGCTAAGGTAGAATACTTATCCGTTTCCTTGATAGCCAGAAAATGTGCAGACTTGGTCAGTCGATCCACGATCACCCAAATGGTATCATTTCCGGGTTGAGATCTGGGCAGATCAGTAACGAAATCCATGGAAATTTGCTCCCATTTCCATTTCGGGATCTCTGGTTGTTGTAGTAGGCCTGATGGTTTCTGATATTCAGTCTTGACTCTCGCACAAGTCAAGTACTTACTGACGTAGGTTGCTATGTGAGCTTTCATGCCAGGCCACCAATACATAGTCTTGAGGTCGTGGTACATTTTATCCGAACCAGGATGTACCGAATAACGAGACTTATGTGCTTCATCCATCACCAGCTCGCGTAAGCCTCCATAAAGTGGATCCCAGATGCGCCCTGTTACATAGTAGGCACCGTCTTCCTTTTGTTCTAGCCGCTGCCTCGATCCTCGTAAGGGTTCAGCCCTGATGTTCTCTGCTTTCAACGCTTCAACCTGAGCATCGCGAATCTGAGCGGGGAGGTTAGATTGGATGGTAAGCTGTAACGCACGTACACGCTTAGGTACAGTATCCTTTCGGCTGAGGGCGTCGGCCACAACATTGGCTTTGCCCGGATGGTATTTGATCACGCATTCGTAATCATTCAAGAGCTCGACCCATCGGCGTTGTCGCATGTTTAACTCTTTTTGCTTGAAGATATGCTCGAGACTCCTGTGATTGGTGTAAATGGTGCACTTGGTACCGTACAGGTAATGTCTCCATATCTTAAGCGCGAAAACAACTGCTCCCAGCTCCAAGTCATGCGTAGTGTAGTTCCTTTCATGAACTTTAAGTTGGCGTGATGCGTAGGCAATGACCTTGTCACGTTGCATCAATACGCAACCAAGTCCTTGGATGGAAGCGTCGTAGTAAATCACAAAATCATCTGTGCCTTCAGGCAATGAGAGGATAGGCGCGCTACAAAGTCTATCCTTCAAGTGCTGAAATGCGGACTCCTGTGCATCACCCCAATGATAGGTGACACCCTTCTGAGTCAGTGAAGTGAGAGGTTGCGCAATCTTTGAGAAATCCTTGATAAACCTTCTGTAATATCCTGCCAAACCCAAGAATTGACGGATTTCTGTTGGTGTGCGGGGTGCAGGCCAGTTCTTGATCGATTCAACCTTAGATGGATCCACATGAATTCCATCCTTGTTTACCACATGGCCTAGAAAGTGGACTTCGCGAAGCCAGAAGTCACATTTCGAAAACTTGGCATACAACTGCTCTTTTCGAAGAAGTTCCAGCATAAGTCGTAGATGCTGCTCATGTTCCTCCTGACTCTTAGAATAGATCAGGATATCATCGATGAACACAATAACGAACTTATCCAGGTAAGGTTTGCATACTCGGTTCATGAGATCCATGAAGACCGCTGGTGCATTCGTCAACCCGAAAGGCATGACCAGAAACTCGTAATGGCCGTAGCGAGTTCTGAATGCTGTTTTGGAGACATCCTCCTCTCGGACTCTCAGCTGATGGTATCCCAATCTCAAATCAATCTTAGAGTAATAGCTCAACCCTTGCAACTGGTCGAACAAGTCGTCAATACGTGGAAGAGGATAACGATTCTTCACGGTCACCTTGTTGAGTTCGCGGTAGTCAACACACATTCTGAAAGTACCATCTTTCTTTTTCACAAACAAGACTGGGGCTCCCTAGGGCGAAGAGCTAGGACGTATGAAACCCTTTTCCAAGAGTTCTTGTAGTTGCGTAGACAGTTCTTCAAGTTCTGATGGAGCTAGACGATAAGGTGCTCGAGCTATGGGCGCTGCTCCAGGAGCTAGCTCGATTTGAAATTCAACTTGATGATGAGGCGGAAGACCAGGTAATTCCTCAGGAAATACCTTGGGAAAGCCACGTACAATAGAGATGTCTTCAATTCTCTTCTCTTCCGTTGATGTGTCAGTAACGAGTGCTAAAATGGTAGTGTGGCCCTTTCGCAAACACTTCTGGGCCTTAAGGAAAGAGATGATGCCTTCGACAGCACCATTTTTGTCGCCATGAATCACGAGGGGTTCCTCACCAGAACGAGGAATGCGGACGATTTTCTCCTTGCAAACAATCTCCGCTTGATAATGAGATAGCCAATCCATCCCAATAACGACGTCGAAACTACCAAGTGTGATAGGAATAAGATCGATAGAGAAAGTCTGACCAGCTAAGACGAGGTTACAACCTTTAACTACGTGTGTGGCTTCAAGACTTTTACCGTTAGCTAGTTCTACCGTGTGTTTGGTGTTCAGGAGTGTTGGAGTGCGCTTAAGCATTTGGCTAACTTTTAAGGACACAAAACTAGTATCGGCACCCGAATCGAATAAAACAGTAACAAAGAAGTCGTCCAGAAGAAACTTACCCATCACAATGTTGGGATCGTTCCTTGCATCACCTTGACCAATCACGAACACACGACCCCTTGCTCCATTACCATTGTTGTTTCCCCCATTGCCGCCTCCATTGTTGCCTCCATTGTTGTTCCCATTGTGGTTCCCGTTTCCTTGGTTGTTGTTGTTCTGATTCTGGTTCAGTTGGGGGCAGTTCCTCTTGAAGTGACCTTCAGCGCCACACTGAAAGCATCCTTTATTGCCCTGCTGTTGCTGCTGCTGGTGATTCTGTGGAGCTTGTTGTTGTTGTTGGCGATTCTGATTTGCAGGACGCGGGCTCCTGCAATCCTTAGCTTCATGGCCCAGCTTGTGACATCTCTGACATCGACCTTTGTTGCACTGCCCGCTGTGATGCTTGTTGCACCGGTTGCACTTAGGGTGGTTTCCTCGGTATCCACCCTGTCCTTGATTACCGGAAGATTGCTGACCAGGACTCTGGTAGTCATCAGTCTTTCGCTGCTGAGACTGAACCGAAGCAGAACCCTTACTGGAGTTCCCATCCCATTTTCGCTTGTTGTCGGTAGGTGCATCAGAAGTAGCTGTGGCACTGATTCGTTTGGGCAGCCTGTTTTGCTCCACCGCCTGGTCAGTGAGTCGATGGGCCAACTTGATGATTTGCTGAATGGTACACAGGTTAGCCGAAGTTACGTGACTTTGAATCTCTGGCACAAGGCCCTTGAGATATAGCTCAATTCGTTTGATGGGAGGGTCCACCATGGTAGGGCACAAGATGGCTAGCTCATTTGACCTTTTCGTATACGCCTCAATCTCAGACCCCGTCATTTTCAGGTTGAAAAACTCCACCTCTAGTTTGTGGATATCATCACGGCTACAATACTCTTCCTTGATCATTTCCTTGAAATCGTTCCATGGGGTGGCATTAGCAGCAACCAACCCCAGCATCTGAACCTGAGTGTTCCACCACGTGAGCGCTATTCCTTCAAGAGTACCAGTAGCATACTTCACTCTACGAGCCTCGGGGCATTCGCACATCTCAAAGAAAGACTCGAGCTTCTTAAACCAGTGGAGGAGGCCTACAGCTCCTTCAGTGCCACTGAAAGTAGTAGGTCGGCAGTCCATGAAGGTTTTGAACGTGCACACAGGAGGTTGAGCATGTTGACCTGTTGCGCGAGAATAAAAGACAAGATTAAGCACGAGGGTTGGTTTGCGAAGGTAGGATCTAAACGTCCTAAGGTGAGTTGGTATGGCAGGTTATACCTCCTGCAGGGTTAGCTGCGAGTGCCTCAGCGACTCGTTCGTTGATCAAAGCCGTCAACTGGGCTTGAGTGAGGTTGATACGTCCTCCGCGTCCACTCATGATCTTCATAATGAAGCAACGTAAGTGAGAAAAGTGTCGCGAAAGTGCGTAAGTGTGGGACGATAGTGGAGAGTAAACACACAAGGTTCAAATAGTAATTATCACGTTAATTAATGCACAGTGTGAACTATCTAACCGACAATATAACATAAATCATACCACCTATTGTGTCGAGTCTTGCACGTGGAGGGAAGCGTCGTTGTGGATCGTCGAGCACTGTACAGGTTATAGTCTGGTTTTATCAAAAAGCTTTTCCCTTTTTAAAACCAAGTTCGCTATAACCAATGGCTCTGATACCAATCTGTCACACCCCCAAAATCCACCATGCGGAGTACCACCGCTTGGAGGCGTGACGTGACCAGGATCGAGCCACCAATCATATTGAACATCGTAATTAAGTAAATAAGACCAACACAATACGATTGGTGACCAAAGCTAGTTAACCATGTTTAAACAGCGGAAGCATAAAAGTAAATCCAAAAGTGTAAGTCCATAGTTTATAAGTTAAAGTTCAAAATGCAAGTTTAATAAGTTCATAAGGATTTAAATAATAAGCACGGAACATAACAGTCCGTACACCACAACGACTCCTTCCTCGTGCAAGCTCCAAGCGTTTAGCGACCTGTAAGGCATGTAACAACGAGTCAACAACAAAGTTGAGTGAGTTCACGTTTGGTTGTTTAGTTTTAAGTTGTTTTCTGAAAAACGTGGTTTGACTTTCGTTGGCTTAATTGTCGTGGGGGTTACCCCGTAGTTGAAAGTATGTTTAACCAGTTCCTTTTTCATTACCCAAACCATAACCATAATCAGTGGGGGCTTTCCCCGTGTGAACTACTAGACGGTATGATATCGACTACTACGCAAATAAGTTGTGCCCTATATCAGTGTCTATCATCACTGATAGTCTGCCATAGTCCATTAGTACACGCCCGTCTGACCGGCACGGTGTGAGGTTTGTTAAACCTAATAGCGCTATTAACTAATGACCCGCTCGCCATTGGCCTCGGCGATTAAGTCGATATAATGAAGAGGGACTTATTGATAGAGTTTTGTCTAGCTAGTTTTTAAGGTTGTTGTCCTACACCAGGAGGACGAACGTACGTATTCTGCACCGGGAGAATTCGTAGGATTAATAATGGCACCCTACCTATGGAGGATGGCCGTACATATCCTCCCAAGGGGATATGTAGATTTAGTTTTAATTCTTTAACCCATTCCCAAACCACTGGGAATCCCATGCCTTAGAAAGTGTGTGAACTCACATCGGTTTGCTCGGTTAGATTCTCAAATATAGCTAACAGTCAAGGTCGGTCAATCACGTCCTAATATGATTACCAGTTAGTCATTTAGTGATTTTTAAATAGAGCACAAAATTACTACACGTATCTATCACATAACATGCATCACTTTAACGGTTCATGCCCATATAAACTTCCCATCCATTCCCACTCATAAACAAACATACGATAATGCACGTAACACTTTTATTGACACATAATCAGGTTAGATCATTCACAGATAGCATATTCGACATTTAGACACGCAAATTACAACTTATGTCATTTCAGCATAAATATTCAAAACCGGGATGTTTTCGGACATTTTAATAAAATAGTTAACTTATTCCAAAAATTCTCAAATTTTTACAGAATGTCTTAAACATTCCAAATTTTATTGTGTAAAAATATCGGAGTCCAGTTTATTACTAATATTTTATAAAAATTCATTTTCCGGACTGAACTCAGATTTATCTTATTCTGACCACAGTCCACGGAATAATTTATTTAAAATTCATCAAGAGTCCGATTTACGAAATTCCAGTGAGAGAATTACAAATACATCGGGGATCATCTACAGTACAAGTTTCATGATCTAACTCTACTCAGAACTCATGTTATGACAGAAAACAAAACGCATATTTTAAGCAGAAAAATGCAGCTCTAGCTGCTGTTACAAAATAACACTTTAAAAATAGTAAACGAAGTCCAAAAATTATGATTCCGGTGCCATTAGAACCGTATTTCATAGTACGTAAATCTAGACTTTATAAAATACATTTTTCGTTAAGTTATGGTCTGGTTACAGCGAACTAAAGTTGTCTGTAAAAACCAACCAGCATTCTGTTTCAGCTTTTAACTTTCTAGTGCATGTTCGATTGATTCCATTAACATGTTTAGCGATTACAACAACATCAAACATCAATATTAACAAGTAACTCAGCAAGAAATCAGCAAGAATCATAACAACATCATTTCATCACTAGACTAGTTTATGTTCAAGACTTGTTTAAGGTTCTTTAGAGTTTCATGGATTCTCATCATCAAATAACTATTAACCACTTAAATAACATGCAAAATGAACAGATCTAAGTTCTTACCACTAGTTCGAGACTAGGGAAGTTCGAGAGTGGAAAAGTGGTGGTTAATAGCGAATGAAGGAGGTCTTTGAACTTCCGAAAGCTCCTAGCTCCCTTGTGTGACCTTTTACACCTTTGTATGTATGTAGATTGGATGATGATGATGGTGATGGGGTTTGGGTTCAGCCGAAATAAGGAAAGGAGGGGGAGAGATTAGAGTTGTGATGGTGATGATAAGAATGAGTGGTTAACCCTTGGTGTCTTTTATAGACCAAGTTCACCCTTTAACCATTGTGCTACATGTTCTAATATCCACCAACATATTAAGGACTCTTGGATAATATGTTTCAAATGGTGGAACAAGATCTATTATAATATGTAAATAAAATCATGTGTGTGGGCTACCTTGTAGCCGTAGGATGGGGGGGGGGGGGTATAGGGTTGGGTTTCAACTATGTAGTTTGTGAGCTTGGTTGGATTCTAAGTATGTAGTTAGTGTTATAAGTGGGTTATGTAATATATAGTGTGTTCGGGTGTTCGGGGACCCTAACTAGTTTAGAAAGATAGAAATAATGTGTTTGACAATATTTTTGTGTCCCGGGTAAAGTTCGGTTGTTCCGTTGACACTGTTCCGTTAAAGTGCTTAACTAATCCGTAAAGTGTCTTTTATATATACTTTTGTAACACTTTTTATTTCTAACACTTAGGAAAGCACACAGGACTATTTAGAAATTTTTCTGTACACTACTAGTATGTTAACAAGCGCATGTAAATATAGCACAGAAATCAGAGAGCAGTTAAGTAATTCAACACAGTCATCAAGCACTTTAATTATCATTAATAAATTGTACGGAATACATGGAATTTTGAGGGTTGTCACACGATATGCGATGGAAAATGCCATTTTGTTCAAATAGGTGTCGAACCCGTTTATTTGTGAATTCGGTTCCACCATCACTTTGATAGATTTTAATTTTTGTTGAAAATTGTGTTTGAACAAACGGGACAAATATGGATAAAGCATAAAAAAATCAGATTTAGCATGTAACGGATATAACCAAGTAAATCGCGAATAGTCATCAACAAAGGCAACATAATATAGAAAATTATCAACCGATTTTATTGGGGAAGGCCCCCATAAGTCACAATGTATTATTTCGAGAGGTAAAGATGTACGTTTTTCATTAGACAAAAAAGGTTGCCGTTTAGCTTTGGCAATTTCACACGGGGAACAAAGACCCGGTTTAGGTAATACTGAAGTAAAAGATAAGTAACCATTATTTTTTAACATAGAAATAATATCAAAATGAACATGTCCAAGTCGAGAGTTGTTGGTGCACTTGTGTCTGTACTTTGTCTGTATTTCGTCATGATACAAAACGATGTCTTTAATGTAAGGTTGATGTAAGTTTGACCAAGTCAACCATCCTCCTGGTTTGACTTGACCAAACAGTAATCAAATGTTTGTAAGGTGTTTGGGTCGAAAGATGTGTGATCGAAGGATTGTTTATATCCTTCGATCATAATCTCGAAACATAAACCCTCGACAGATGGACCTCGAAGGATATCATCCTTCGAGGTGTATGCTGATCTTTCGATGTGTTTCTGGTCGACAGATGATCTTTCGATCAGTCTGTCTGATCTTTCGACCAGACCTGCTGTGTCGGGTATATATGCCCATGTGTTGTGTTCAGTTCGATAGTTGACACAAGAGAAACAGAGAGAGCATTCTGTTGAGAGCACACACACACTTTGAGAGTTTATAGAACATATCTGTAAACATTGAGCTTGTAACCGGACCCTTCATTCGTATTAATACATGTGGTGTTAATCGGTGAATCTTGTGTGTTGTGTTTGTGCTTGTTCTCGTATACATTCTCGGTTGCATGCTAGCTTGGATTCCGCACTTGCTAGTGTGTTTGATATAACAAGGAAAAGGTTTTATCTCATCCTCGAGAGGGACCTACAAGTGGTATCAGAGCTTTGGCTCTTCTCCTTGTTAAAACCGAGGTGTTTTCGGGTGTTTTCCGGGTGTTTAAAGTTCATATTTTTCTGGAAATCTTTCTGTTTTTGCTTGATGTTTTGTTAAAAACCTTGTTATTTTTTCATGTTTACATGTTAGTTGTTGGTTTTTGTTAAACATCTTAGCAAAATCGTTTGTTTGGAGAGTTTCGGTTCACCGAAATTCTTGTTTTTCTGGTTGGTGTTCTTGTAGTCTTCATAGTGTTCTTCATAAAAATACACATTTGATCTTAAAATTTGAATATTGGAACTTGTTTGTGCTTTGGAAGTTGTAAACTGATTAAAATATTGGGATCATTACCCGGTTGGTGAAAGACCTGCATATTCAGACCTGCAAGATATGGTCTGAACATACTTTCTGCCGAAAGTTCTCACCAACCCGTCAACTTTTTCACCAACCTGTCACATTTGTCAACCGTGTCAGAGCTGTTCGAAAGATATCCTTCGAAGTCGAAAGATCATCTTTCGACCAAAGGAGGTTCGACAGATAGTCATCCTTCGTGCATCCTTCGAAGTGTGAGACTTATCTTTCGGTCCAAGGAATATTTTCGAAACATATATCTTTCGGTCTTCTGCTCATTTTCGAAAGACTAGGATCCTTCGATTGGGAAGTCTTTCGAAGTCATCTTTCGTGTTCATCTTTCGGTCTACAGTACGTTTTCGAAGGATAAGGATCCTTCGTTGGAGAATCTTTCGAAAACATTGTTCGAAACTCAACAGTTATCTTTCGAACCCTGTTGATCTTTCGAACAGGTGTTGATCTTTCGATCCTTTATCTGTTTGTGTCTAACAAGTTTGTGTTTCAGGTCTTTCGATTCTTGATCCTTCGGCTGATTGTTATCCTTCGAGATATTAACATAGTTTGTGAAAATTAATTTTTTAAAAGGAGAAAACTTATTTTTCAAATTTTAAATCAATTTTCACTTAATATATTAATTTTCATAAAATGGGAACAAACGGTCAGTGGGATCCAACCGCGTGGACTCAAATAACTTCGACTCCACAATCATCAGCTATGCAATCTACATCAGATTTCGAAAAAACGGCATGGATGCGAGCTATTGTCCCACCTCAAGCTGCAATGATCACTGCAAATCAATGGGCACTGGTCACAAATCAGAACAGCAGCATTCAATCTATGATGCAGAACGACAGTGAAACTGGTACAAGCACAAAACCGCCAAAGTTAAATCACATCAATGATTGGGGATGGTGGAAAGAAAGGCTGAGAACTTATGTTCAGGGGCAAGGTCAAGACCTATGGATGTGCTTCTTCACAGCATTTGAACATGATTTGGAAGTTGCAGGATCTAATCCAGAAACTTACAGCACTTTGTCTGAAGAAGATAAGAAGAAATTTGAGTTAGAAAAGAAAGCATTCATGATTCTCACGCAAGCTCTTCACAGAGACATATACCACCAGTTTGTTTACTGCACGACTACTAAAAGCTTGTGGGATATGCTCACGTTACGATGTGAAGGAAATGCTCAATCTAGAAAGATCAAGCAAGAATTACTGAAGAAAGAGTTTGAAGGATTCACGTGTATGGAGAATGAGACTTTGGCAGATTTATCTACAAGGTTTCATCACTTGTTGAGCGAGATGTTTGCCTTTAAAGTCACTGCCACTCCACAAGAAATGGTGAAGAGATTCGCTGATAGCTTACCAGCAAAATGGAGCAGTTATCTTGAAATTCTCAAAGAAAACGGTGTTCTAGACACAATCACCGTTTATGAGTTAATTCAAAGATTGGAGAACAAGGATGTGGAAGAAAAACTTAAGGCGAAAAGAACATTGACTCCTCAAAATCCTGAGATGTACTTTGGGATTGCAGGAGGTATCAGTGGAGAAAAACCAGTCTCTCAACACGCAAAGCTTCAAACAGCTTTCGTTTCTAACACCGGACCTTCAACAACAGATCAGTTTGATCCTTCAGCCTACACGATGTTTTCAAGACCGAATGTGCAACCGACAGCTCAGCAGCAACAACCACAACAGCAAGGGTTTTATGGAAGCTCTTCAAACTTTCAAGCCACTTCCAATCCGAACACAGTCAGATTAGACACTTCCAATTTTTCCAAAGTCAGTGTCGAAATAGCCAAGGAGCATATGGAGATGTTGAACACCTTGGTTAGTGCTTATTCTGGATTGATCGCAGGTCAGATTGGGAATATCAATCTAACCAATGAAGATTATCAGCAAGTGGATAAAGAAGAGTTTGAAATGATGGATATCAAATGGGCTCTTGCTAGTGCAATTCGAAGAGCTAAGGAGTTTATGGAAAGGACGGGGAGAACCAACTTGGATAGCAAGAAAGACACCAAGTATGGGTTCGACAAGCAAGCTGTAACGTGCTTTAACTGTGGTGAACGTGGCCATTTCAAACGGGAATGCACAAGACCAGCTCAGCATGGAAACCAGAATCCCTTCAGAAACCAAGGCAACCAGCAGAACCAGAATAGGAACAATGAGCGTATGTTGATACCTGTCAACAACCGAACTCAAGCAGGACCATCAAATGCAAACCGGGGGCTGGTGGTTCAAATAGATGAGGGTTGTGATTGGTCGCTTCAGCTTGGAGAAGGAGGAAATGGTGGAACAGCATGTTTTGCTGAAGTAGTAAAGGATTTAAAGCACGCCAGTGGTGGAGAATCTTCCACCAATGGTGTTGCAACTTCTGAAGATGAAGAAAGTTCTGGTTATAGTGAAAGCTCAGATGAAGAATCCTCCACTTCAGGAAATGATCATGTGGATGAGACATCACGTGCGTCAGTCGATGCAGATATTGATGAGCTTTTGGAGGAAGCTGCAGCAGTAACTGAAAGAGGATCTAATTTGGTGGATCAAACTGCTCATTCTTCGTCTTCTCTCCATTCAGCCTTTATGGCTAATGTCGACAGTTCATCAGGTCAGGTATGTGTCGATGAACCCATTGTAGTTAGCTGTGAAAATTGTGATAGTTTAAATGTTAAATATGCTGAACAGGAAAGTCAGATTGAAATCCTATCCAAACACAATCAAGAATTGATTGTAGATCTTTCTAAAGCAGCTGAAGCTAACGTGTTTTTAACCAGAAATGAAAAGGAATTTAAAACAACAATTGCGTCATTAAGACATGATGTTTCAGAATTACAAAAGGCTGTTTTGCGAAAACAACATGCTAACAATAATCTTATTGACACAATTGAAAAGCAAATGGTAGAGTTGGCAACAGCTCGATGTGAATGTGAGACAATTAAGCAGAAATTGGAAAGTTATTCCAATTCCCGCTATGTATTGGATCACATTATTGATGTTCAAAAGAAAAAGGGGGATAAGAAGTGTATGGGATTCAAATCATGTCCTCCCCCAATGAATCACAATTACTCCAAATTGCCTGATAACGAGGATATGCCCCGTTTTGAACCTACTGTGCCACTCAATCTAGATGATTTTGCAGCAGGCCTCGGGTTCACAACTGGTACATCATCCTCGGGTCAATCTGAAACTGAATCTGAATCTGAGAATGTGACAGATTCATCATGTGTTAAGGAACAGAGTCCTCCCATTGTTGAGGATGCTGATTCTTCGGATGATGAATCTGAAGTGATTGTGAAACAACAGTCTAACTCGGTTACAACAGATATTCCAATCGAGAATCACATCCTGTGTGATCCACCAGTGAAACCGAGTAAGACTGAAATGACAAAAGAAATGGAGTCGATTGCATCAAGTTTTGAAGGAAGTAACTTGTTGTACACGCTCAAAGGAGATGACAAAATTTACTCTAACAAAGATTTTCCAATTAAAAATGTAAATCAAGATTTAATTGAGCAAATTTTTGAAGGATGTACTGATAAGTTTTTGGGGAACAAAGGTGGCAAAGTTACTGTCACTCAATGTGATCCAATTCCGTGTGAACAAATTAGAAAACAGTACGGAAACCAAAAACTACAAGTTGAGCGAAAACAACAAGTCAACTCCGGAAAGGGTAAGGTACAGGGAAAGAAGGCTCAGAACAAGAATGTGCAAGCACCTAAGGTTCAACAACAATGGGTGCAAAACAAAAGAGCTCCTGTTAAGAAAAGAGAACCGAAAGTGAACTTTGTTGGATCCACGGGTTCAGACAAACTTGAAACATTTCAGGATAAATCTAACCTTGATTTTATAAAACAAGTTAGAATTTTAAAACGAAATGATCAGAATAATTACACCCAACACACCAACGGATGTGATTTAGGTCCAAGCACATCTAGATCACAAAGTTCATTGTCTGGTTCTCAGTCTGGTCATCAACGTGTTTCTCCGAGGTTTGTAGAGCGGAGAATGTGCTTTGAGTGTGGCACAATTGGGCATATTGTAAGATACTGCCCATACCTGCAAAAGTTGAAGGCAAAAACAAGTGCTCCCCAAGAAACCAATTACCAAAAACGATCATTTTCCCCGAAACAAGACCCTCGTGTCTTGAAAGAAAGGGAAAAGAAGTTAAAACAAAAGAATCAAAAGGTAATTGAAAGGGCCTTAAAATCAGAGGTCAAAGAAGAAAAACCTGTTCAAGCAAAACCTAAAACTGTAAAACCAGTAAATGCTAAAACAATTAATGCAAATACTGGTAAAGAACAAACAGCTTGGAAACAAAAACAGGTAATTCAGTCAGGGGAAGCACCACAGGTTCTTTTTCCTAATCATCAAATGATTGAAATCACTTTTCTTGATGATCAAGGACGACCCAAGTCCACAAAGGCTTGGGTCCCACTCTCCAACTAATTTTTGAGTGAGTGTGTAGGATATTCCAGGAGGAACTTTCGATAGTCGTAAGATTGTTGATAGTGGAGCATCCTTGCACAAGATAGGCGACAGAAGAAATTGTTGCCTTTGATGGAGAGGAAGAGAAAAGGGAAAAAGAAATGTCTGATGAAAGTAATTGGAAGCTTCGACAAAATGAAAATCATTTCAAAAATGTGAATGTTCAAAGCTTTGATCGGGTCCCAGGGATAGATTCAAATCAAAATGTACGCACCTGCAGCACGTCTGAAGTTCAACAATCTACAAGATGAACGTGCAGTGTACATTTCTTCGAGGTGTGATTGAAGAAAATGTGTTTGTTGAACAAACCATCCAGGTGTGCGGATGCCTTGGCATGGGTTGAACAACCGCACACTACTTCTGAAAGAGAAAGACAAAGACCTTCGCTGGTGCAATGTGGACGACCAGCCGGACCCAAAGGTTTCTGATCTTGTTGCTGTCAAGAGATTTCAGTAGCTACAAAATCGACTTTGAAATCCACACCGGGTGGATATCCAGTTTGGGAGAGCACTCAGTTTCCTGTCAATGCATGAAGCAGTTGAAGGATACGGTTTTAAATTTCTAATCTCTCCTATACTTGTCGATATTTAAGCTGCTTTGTGAATTATTATCTCGTTCAGCACTCTTTGGCCAGACAATGCTGTCTTGGTCCGCACCGCTTACCGACATGCCAACTGATTTTTCCAAAACTCGCTAAATCATTTCTGATTACAACTTAATTTTGGTAAACGGCATTGAGGTAAAACATGAGTTAACCAACATCGGAAAATCATTTTTGTAAATACCTTTGTGTTTTAAATTTATTTTAGTTTGTTGATTTTAGGGGGAGTAAATCCAAAATTTGAAAATCCAAAAACATTGAAAAATTTCAAACACACAAAAACAATAGAAAAACAAAAATGAGTTTCCTGGCGAGAAAAAGAGAAAATGATAGTACATCAGTGGTCTGTCTAAACCTCTTTAAACCCAAAATGAAAAACGATAAGCAGCTCTATATAAGATGTATCGGTAGGCTCACAATCATTTTAAAGTGTGCAGGGTGATATAAACTTAAATCGACTGAAGACTGGGTGGGAACCATTCATTGGCATATGGTCTTAGTACCGAAATTTCGTTTGAGAGATTGCCGAGGTTCTGAGATATTCGGTCTTTATGCTGCTTATCATCTGGGTATCATGGTTGTATCTTTTACCGAAAAATAACGGGGACGCAAGTCTAGATCTTCCATGATACTATACATACGTGTACATACTGCATACGACCTCAATAAGTGATCAACAATCACATGTCCAAACAAATAAGTGATAATATATCACAAATTATTTCCGGGTGTCAAGTTCGTCTCTCTGCTGTACGAAAGTACTGACCTGTTCACGAACTTGCTCCTGTGCCCTCATGCATTCGAAAATCAAGTTCCTCATCAATAAGTGATTATATCACATAGGGCTTGTTTTCAATCAAAATAAGTGAGAATCTCACATCATATACGGTCAAACAGATGATAATCGGTATACTCACCGGTAAGATGAATCCTCGTGCATACCTTGATACGGGAATGTGTCGTGATGTGGATGAACACCGGTCGGTAAGTATAAATTATACCGTAACGTATCCCCTCGCCATGATTACAAATGATAAGCTGAGCTTAAGTGGACAACAATACCGATAATCGTTATAGGATGCTTATCTTAATGTTAACTAAAAGAACAACAAGAGCGTTTTGGCATGACCGTACACTGATATGATTCTCTTACCCTCGAAACTCGCAAAAAGAATGTCTGTAAATATTTATTTAATGTTTTCTGTTTATGCATCTTTGTATATATTTATTTATTGCTTTCCGTCTTTACATTTGAAATATGAAAATTTCAAAAAGATTTTAGGTGTGTTTTAATTTAAACTTTATAAAATCCAAAAAGATTTTTCTTCTAGTTTATTTTTGATTGACTGATGTTGGAACTCGAGTCTATCCTACCCAAAATCCTGATCGTAAGCTGGAAAACAATTGCATCTTCATAAACAGTCGAAGTTAACGAGTTTTGAAAGTTAAAGGATTAAAATGAATATTTTTCTAAACTTTTAAACTGCTGTCGGTTGGTGTTTGATTGAGATTTGATCTCATATGTGTCATTAGCTTAAATGTTAACTATATTCCAAGCGGTTGTTCTCATTATGCGTTTAGCTTTCTTGCATGTGCAGATGCTAAAGGCGAGGAGAACATGTTCGATGAAAAGCTTTGGAATGAAGACACGAAGTGGAGGCACTCAAAGGATAAGATGATCGAGTTGCTGATGTCCCTTCATCAACACCACAAGGATCTGAAGAATTGACAAGTCAAAAGATTCACGAGCATGACTCAATGGAGAGTTCAATCTAAGGGGGAGTTTGTCAACACACTTTCTACATTAAACGGGGAGTTTGTTGATACACTTTCTGCTTACGACGCGTGAAAACTTTGAAGATCCTCCGACATGAAAGACATAGAAGACGAACCATCACGAGTAGCGTCCAAGGGGGAGTTTGTTGATGCACTTTGTGTGGACGCGACTCGGCTCGGTTCGACTCGGCCTTGAAGACACGAAGATCGAGAAAAAGCTACAGCCAAGGGGGAGTTTGTTGGTGCACTTGTGTCTGTACTTTGTCTGTATTTCGTCATGATACAAAACGATGTCTTTAATGTAAGGTTGATGTAAGTTTGACCAAGTCAACCATCCTCCTGGTTTGACTTGACCAAACAGTAATCAAATGTTTGTAAGGTGTTTGGGTCGAAAGATGTGTGATCGAAGGATTGTTTATATCCTTCGATCATAATCTCGAAACATAAACCCTCGACAGATGGACCTCGAAGGATATCATCCTTCGAGGTGTATGCTGATCTTTCGATGTGTTTCTGGTCGACAGATGATCTTTCGATCAGTCTGTCTGATCTTTCGACCAGACCTGCTGTGTCGGGTATATATACCCATGTGTTGTGTTCAGTTCGATAGTTGACACAAGAGAAACAGAGAGAGCATTCTGTTGAGAGCACACACACACTTTGAGAGTTTATAGAACATATCTGTAAACATTGAGCTTGTAACCGGACCCTTCATTCGTATTAATACATGTGGTGTTAATCGGTGAATCTTGTGTGTTGTGTTTGTGCTTGTTCTCGTATACATTCTCGGTTGCATGCTAGCTTGGATTCCGCACTCGCTAGTGTGTTTGATATAACAAGGAAAAGGTTTTATCTCATCCTCGAGAGGGACCTACAAGAGTGCCATAACTCAAAAGAAGCTTTCGGACAAGATGATGTAGTGAGTAAAGCTTCATGAGTTTGGCGAAGAACATATAGACCGTCTTCACGGCACCCCCGGGCTAGGGTTTGCTTGGTTTGGTAATCCTGAATATAAAAATAAGGATGAGAAAAAACAACATCAACGGGATTATCTTCAGTCAATTTCCCAATAGATAGTAAATTTTTGGTAAGATTTGGAACTACCAAAACATTATTAAGGGTAAGAGTTCCCAAAATTTTTGTTTGACCAACATGAGTTATAGGAAGGGATTTACCATCGCCAAAATAAACGCGTTGATTACCTTGAGTTGGAGTGGAGTTCTGAAGAGTAGAGTTGTTGGGAAGCATGTGAGTGGTGGCTCCAGTGTCAGATGTCCAATCAGGAATTGAGAAGTTTATGTGACACTGAGCATGAAAGGCTTGTGCCAGTTGATCCGGAGATGGAGAGGCAGATGTAGCAAAGGAAGCTAGTTGGAAACATTGTGAAGCATAGTGTCTGGATTTGCGACAGAGTTGGCATGTAGGAGGTCTATTTTGGCGCCCAAAAAAACAATTTTGTCCCCTGTTGTTAGAGAAATGTGGCCTGTTGGGCCTATATTGGGCTGAGTTGTTCATGGAAGCCCGATTTGGTTTATAATTGGAACTAAAATTATTGGGCTTTTGAAAATTACTCTGTGCCACAAAAGCAACAGTAGGCGATTCAAGGGTTCCATGCAAGTTTTTTATTAACAACTCGTGACTCTCTGCACTTGCTAAAAGATTAGAAAAGTTGGGAATGGGACGTACCGATCGAGTGGTTGTAGAGAAGCTTTCAAAGGTGGGTCCTAGACTGCATAGAAACCAATGAACTTGATCCATGGCATCAACAGGATGACCAACAGCACTAAGTTGATCACAAATAGCTTTGAAAGCTCGTCCAAATTCAGCCACAAATTTGTCTCCTTTCTTAAGTGCTCGAAGATTATCACGTAAATTTTGAATTCTTTCAACCGATGTATTGCAAAACGCCGCTTCAAGTGCAGCCCAAATATCACGAGCGGAGGTGAGACCGACCGTGATAGCAAGAGCCTCTTCAGTTAACGAGGCATTGAGTAGAATAATTGCTTGCTGTTCATCCCTTGCCCAAGTAGTAAAATCCGGGTTTTGAACCTCTTTGTCATTGGTTTTGATAGTGAGAGATGGTGGTGAAAGAGAACCATCAACATGAGGTAACAGTCCATGATAAGTAATTATTGGAAGCATCAGTGTCCTCCAACAAATAAAATTTGTTGAGCAAAGCTTGATAGCAATCATTGGAGCCAAGCTTGTCATGAGGGGATTGGGAGTAGAAGATGAACCAACCATGGAGAAAGGATTAAAAAGAAGGAACAAGAAAAGGAAGAAAGAAGAAAAGTAGGGTTACGGTGGAAAGGAAAGAGAGATGATCAGCTGGAAAGAAAATGATGGGTTGGAAGATCAAAGAAAAAAGGAAACTCAACTGTTTCTCTGGGTATCGGCTGATACCATGTGAAAAGTCTTAACCCTTTTGTTTTTTTATTGAATGAATCAAACCCTATTACAAGACACAATATATAAACAATACATTTACACTTTGATACCTAAAGAATCACATATGTACACTATAAATTACTTTCATACAAGGTGAATATATATTATCTAACACCTTCTTTTCCACAACGTGGGCAAGAAAGGCAAAGTAATCTTTGCGCAAGTATTTGTTCGCTTGAGTATACGACATAAGTTTGAGACCCTTTGAGGGTTTCTCATCGTAGACGTGTAACTTGTCATCGGATGGTAGTGGAAGTCGAATGAACTTCTCGGGGCAAACGACTTCATCACGGACTTTCCTAAGCCAATCCATGCCTACTATGATGTCAAAACTACCCAGTTACATGGGTATGGGATCGATCGATAATTTGTGCTCGTTGAGGTTAAGAGTACAGTTAGGAAGGACAGAATCAACGGTTATAGATTTCCCGTTAGTGACTTTGATGGCGAAAGATTTTGGCAACTTAGAGCGTCTACACTTAAGTAGTTGTTTAAATTCTATGGATACAAAACTTTTATCCGTGTCACACCCCGACCACGTAAAGCAACTAGACGTGGCGGAAACGTTGGGGAGTGTTGTAACAGAATTATTGTTTCATAACCATGGCATAAATAATTTCTGTTTTATTGAATGAATGAACTCATTGTTTTAATACAATCAAATAAGTACAACTATGATCTTCCAAGTTTTAAAGTTTCTAAGGCACGAGTCCATCCTAAATGTAGCATGTATCAACAATCATTGCAAAGCAGTACCTAAAACATGTGTAAAAATAGGTACGTCAGCATAAAAATGCCTGTGAGATACATAGGTTTTGTGAAAAATAGGATTCATGACTTGTAAGTTTAAGAAAATGTTTAATCAAGTTTAGTCATGAACCTTGTAAATTGATTTGTTTTGTAAATCGTTTGAAAAACAATATGATCAGATGATATGTATAAATAAAGGTAAGTGATAAATAACCCATATGATATATAGGTATAAAAGAATGATACATGGTTAAGTAAATAACCATGTAAAATGAGTTTGTATAAGATAAGTGGTTGTAAAACAATGTCTTATGAAAAGTATGTTATTTGTATGAAATGTTATATGACTTAAATTGAAATGATACAAATAACGCTACGATATGTAATACCATACAAACACTTATATATAGGAAGTACCAGCGGCGTATCCACCATGCTTGTATCATATTACACACGCCTCGTTACTTAAGTCACTTACTCAAACCAAACCACCAATATAGAATGTTCATGTTTAAACCAATAGTCCAATGTCATTGTATAACTCAAGTTAAATGTAAACCATGTAATGTATAAACAAAAGTTATGTATGGTAAGTAAAAATGAGATTTCTTAAACCATAAGTAAAAATGTACAAAACAAAGTGTTTGAATAAATCAAAATTTATGCTTTGTAACTTAATGTAAGGTTAAACGAATAACCCTATAGTAGCATATTAAAAGTATACTTTGGATTTGTAAATAACATATTAAACTATGTTTTGGTTTCATAAGTAACATATCAAAATATGCTTTGGGTTTTATAAATAACATATAAAAATATGTTTTGGTTTGTTGATAAAATATATATGTTGGTTCTGTACATTACCACACATGAGAGTATATCAAAATATACTTTTGGGAGTATATCAAAATATACTTTAAAGGTGTGATTTAAGAATTCATTCAGACCTAGTGCATCAAACTACACCTTTGAGACTATAAGGATACCACAAAGGCAATCCCTATTTGGATGGAGAAACAAATTGGTTTCAGACATTCCATGACAACAGGAATGGGGTATCTAATCCTATAGCGCTATATCATACTACCAATCGGTCTGGTGAACATAGAATAAGTACAATTCAACATTTTATTTTATGTTCATTGAGAAATCAGTGCTTAAACCATAGATAGTCATTTAGTTTGTCAATAGATAAGTACTAACATGTATAATCAATTATACATTGAAATCATGAAAATAACAGATAGGTACACATGCTTCACCCCAAAACATTTGGAAAACAGTAAAAGAGGGGAACTATGTACTCACTTGAGATTGCTTAGTAGTCCTTGAGTAACAACCAAACAATGCTAGAGATCACGGAATCAAACGGTACCTAATATAGGTAACTATGTTAATAAACCGGACCTAAATCGGAGGATTTGATAGAATGAGGATTTGTAAACCAACGAGTATGGAGACTCGTGTCATATGGTTTAATAAAGCCTACATACTAAATCGGAACCTAACCTGAGTGCTTTCGACCCATCGCGACCCATTAAGGTAGCTTATGCTACTTTAACGCGTCGTGCGCGCAAAAGCGCACTCGAGACGTCTAACTAGCCCTATGACAAGTGTTATATGCCTAAACATGTTACATAATCTGTTATGTGACAAAATTTTAGGTTACAGATGCTTAATTACCAATTATACATGAAAAGGGTATTCTGGTAATTTACCTAAGGCATATAAACTACCTATCATACAACTACTCAAACGATGTGACCATAGGGTATAACCTCGGAAGGTTATTCCCTATATGCTATGGTCACCTAAAGTATTTGGTCGGATCCTAATGATCGACCAAATGGGTCGGGTTCGAAGGTATAAGCGATTTATCAGATCGCTTACCCTTACGACCCTAGACAACGTGGTAATCAGTAGGCATAGTCACAAAGGACTATAACCCTCGTGATTACAATCACGTTGCGAAGTTCAAACGAACTTCGCATTGACCATAAACTGGTCAACGCAGAAAGTCAAACAAAGTTTGACTTTCGGACTCGAAAAACAATAAAAGAACAAAAGAATACTTACGAAGGGTCCCTGAATGCTAATCGTGATCTAAGTAGCTCAGGTATGAAACAATGGTTTCAACTTAGTGCTTCTAAGATCAGATTCTAGTGGGTTTGAAGCAAATGGGGGTGGGGTATTTATAGTATTTCCCGAACCATTAAGATCGTTTCTTGGAAAATGTGATCGAATCTCATGCGTACACTTGTTGGAAAGTTGTGGTAACTAAAAATGACCCCTAATGAGCTGAAAGGGCAAGTGTGAGTTTGTGGTTGTGAGTTAAACAGCTGTAATCTGCTGACAAATCGATCTTATCTGATCTGAGACCCTGACGCGGGCCGCGTAAAGATGCACACAAACCTTACGCGGGCCGCATGGCCATGTCTGATCAGAACCAAGTTTGATAAATGACAGTTTCAGTCCCTGTTATGTGTTTATGCCATTTCCGACACTTCTAAGGCCCGTAAAGCCAACTTTAAGGCCCTAAAATGATGCATAAACATTGTGGACATGAAACATGCTCAAAAATATGCCGGATGTTGGTTCGTTTGGTCGTACGAACGCGATGTTCGCTTAATTACGACGGAAGGCGCACAAGCGCGAAAAACGATCCAAATTGCGCGACGAATGGATTTTTCTCAAGCCAAACACTAAAATAAAATATTTTAATGCTTACATAAATTTTTGGATGTCCAGATGTATTCAGAACATAAGTTATGCGCGAAAATGCAAACTTGTGCACTTTTTGACGCTTTTAGTCCCTGAATGACCCAAAAGTTTATTTTAGCACACCGAACCCCTCAAAGCTTATTTCTAAGCTATATAAAGGATATTTAAGGTGTGTTTAAATTATGGTCATGTTCCGGAATGTTCGTTACAGTTCAAATTGGCATACTTTCGCAGTTTGTCAAGTTTAATCCCTGTAAGCGAATTAACTTATTTTTGCCATACCAAAGCCTTTAAAACTTATTTCTAATTTATGTAAAGGTTATTTAAGGTATTTTAAGCCTATTTCACTATTCCGGAGTGTTCGTTGGATTAAACTGGTTATATTTACGCATCAGAGCGCGTATAACCCTCCAGAAAGCGATTTAAAGCTAAAAATCGAACAAGAGTTGATATGTGCAAGCGATACACAATTTTTTTACAAATCCCAAGTATGAAATACAATATTTCATTGGCTTGGCATTTGTTTGATGGTTAAAGTGACACAGGTGTCACAGTCTCCCCTACTTTAAGACATTTCGTCCCGAAATTTAATTCTAGATGAAACTTGTGAAGATAGATGTGACGGTTTCGCCTTCAAATAGATCCATTGAACCCTTAAGTAAAACTCTAGGCCATGTTAGGAATCTTTAGCGAATTTGTTAACCTTCAAAGTGAATTCCTTGTGGTAGTAAAACATGGAATTTTTGAACTGCGGACATAAAAATGTTTCTTATGAAGACTTATCATAGGAAACTTGGTGTGTGATTGAGATCATTATTGGGGAGTGTGAGAATAAATGACATTGGTCGAGGTCAAAGACTTCTCCCGTATCATTATTCTTGTCACTATAGATCTTAACACATGACAAAGCTTCCTGTGGTTTCTGTGCACTAAATTCCATAATTATGTAGGCCTCCATAATTACGTAATTCCTTGCACAGTCCGCACAGTTCATTTCATAATGCGTAGGAAAAATCACTTGAATAAACATGAAGCGACCTGACTAGACCACCAAAGGATCTTTTCAACTAGATCAACGAACGATCTTTTAACTAGATCAACACATGATCTTCTTAACTAGACCGTCGTATGATCTCCTTAAATAGACCACTTAAGGGATCTTTTTAATTATATCATCACATGATATTTCTAATCAGATTTTCAAATTAATCTGTTTAACTAGACCACCCAAGGGGTCCAATTATAGAATAGTACTTTAAAACCCAAGGGACTTGACCACAATGTAGAAGTCCATTAAGGATTTAAGATAGTAACTTTGGATATCCTACTATGAATCCCTCATATGAGATATGGAAGATTCTACGAGGATTTGGATGGATCACATACAACCACAAAACGTATAAGAAAACACATAAGCACATAATTAGTTAACTTGATTCTTTAATTTGTTGTCTTTGAGCATGGATAATTAAAGCACATCAGGAATCCAATCCATGGATTTCATTTGGCACTTTAAGCATTTTCAAGGATCCATCTATAAAGATAGAAGGATTTTTTTCAATAAGAGTTTGGCTTTGTTTCTTAAAAGAAACGAGTGTTAGAGGTTCTTGGGGAGATCACAAGTGATCATAAAATGACAGAACCATACGAGTAGTTTGTCTTTGGGTTGACATCATAAGGTTGCATCAAACATTCACATAAACGCATAACTTTTACAAAAATAAAAACAACAAATCTTTATTTATGTAACAACCGAATTGTCTTGAAGTGTCATAAGATAACAACCAAGGAATTACAAAACACTAATTGTTCACTGCTGCATCATTGTTTCCGTTTGCCTCATTGATGTTAAATACACGTCCTCGCGCTGGAGGTATGTTAACAAGTATTGGGCAATTGTTCCTGTAGTGGGTAAGGTCACCACAGTTATAACATGACCCCGGAGGGAACCGTGCTTGAACAGCAGCAGGGTTTGCAGCAGCTTGATTTGCATAACGACAAACATTGATCAGATGTCCCAACCGCCCACAGTGGGTACATTTGTGACACTGCTCTTGCTCTAGATGATGACGGTTGCACTTGTTGCACAAAGGTGCGGTACCAACATAGTTTTGCCTTTTGCGAGGTTGTGCTTGCTGGTTTGGTGCAACCTGTTTGTCTTGAGCAGTTACAGCGTAGTTTTAAGAGGCTTTGCGCTTCTTCTTCTTGGACACCTCAGCATGTTCTTCCTTTGGTTCCCCTTGAGCAGTCTTGTCAGATGGTCTTGGGTCGCCCTTCCGAAACAACTTATGCTTCATGATATGGGATTCAGTTAGAGTAGCAGACAATTCAATGGCTTGTCTGACAATAGTAGGGTTGCTGCCAGTAACGATATCCTGAATTACGTCAGGAAGACCATCAATGTATTTCTCAATCGCCTTATCCAAAGGCGTAACCATAGTAGGGCATAACAAGCTTAATTCCTCATAGCGGTCAGTATAGGCTCGATGTTCCCCACTGTCTTGCTTTAAATCATCAAATTCCCTTTCTAGAGCCCTTAGCTCATGACGAGGACAGAATTCCTTCATCATAAGAGCCCTAAGCTCGGCCCATGTCTGTGCTAGAGCAACTTCTGCACCACGGTCTCTCATAACCCCGTTCCACCATGTAAGGGCCCTCTTCTGAAACACACTCGAAGAAAACTCGACCTTGCGATTGTCAGGACACTGCACGTGGCGGAAAGTATTCTCAATGCTCTCGAACCATTGAAGAAGCCCAGTCGCTCCCTCAGAACCACTAAACTTGAGTGGTTTAGCCGAGTTGAAACTCTTGAAATTGCATGGACCATTGTTGTTGTTGTTGGCTTGGTTCCATTGAGCAAAGAGGTTTGGGAATTGAGCAGCCATTTGCTGCACAATAATTTCTGCCAGTTCGGCAGTCGCTATCTGGTTTTCGCGTCGAGGAGGCATTCTAAAAGAGGAAAGATGAAAGGAAACGAGTGAGAGAATTAGACGAAAAGAATGAGATGAAACAAATTTGATGAAAGCAAGGATAGTGGTCATTTGTTCGCATTACAAAGCAAACAAACTACACACAGTGACTAATCAAAGTAAATGGGTAAAAAATAATGTATCGCGAAGACATGCCCGCCTATAAGTGAACACCCATCCCAAGAATTCCCAGGTAAGCACAACTGGTCTCGCGTCTGATGAGATATATACGAAGTGCTTGCCTAGACAGAAAACCCAGAATACAGGCATTCACCCTTCCAGTTTGCACGTGTTCACATTATTTAAAACCCAAAACCTTGACGAGATTTTGAAAACTCAAAGGGGTTCAAAACCATATAACAGAGGGTTCAAAACCTTACAATAGAGGGTTCAAAACCTAGTAATCAATCATCCTAGAACAGATGATTAGTTTTCAAAGCGGTTTTGAAATTTATGTTCTTGTTGTGGTCGTCGCCTAAGGATCGGTGACGGTATTGTTTTATGACTAAACGCAAGTAAACTCGCATTAGGGTCCTAGAAAGGTTATAGACTAGGTCAAAGCTTCACTAATAACCTAATTCCCTATAACCATTGGCTCTGATACCAACTTTTCTGTCACACCCCGACCACGTAAAGCAACTAGACGTGGCGGAAACGTCGGGGAGTGTTGTAACAGAATTATTGTTTCATAACCATGGCACAAATAATTTCTGTTTTATTGAATGAATGAACTCATTGTTTTAATACAATCAAATAAGTACAACTATGATCTTCCAAGTTTTAAAGTTGCTAAGGCATGAGTCCATCCTAAATGTAGCATGTATCAACAATCATTGCAAAGCAGTACCTGAAACATGTGTAAAAATAGGTACGTCAGCATAAAAATGCCTGTGAGATACATAGGTTTTGTGAAAAATAGGATTCATGACTTGTAAGTTTAAGAAAATGTTTAATCAAGTTTAGTCATGAACCTTGTAAATTGATTTGTTTTGTAAATCGTTTGAAAAACAATATGATCAGATGATATGTATAAATAAAGGTAAGTGATAAATAACCCATATGATATATAGGTATAAAATAAGGATACATGGTTAAGTAAATAACCATGTAAAATGAGTTTGTATAAGATAAGTGGTTGTAAAACAATGTCTTATGAAAAGTATGTTATTTGTATAGAATGTTATATGACTTAAATTGAAATGATTCAAATAACGCTACGATATGTAATACCATACAAACACTTATATATAGGAAGTACCAGCGGTGTATCCACCATGCTTGTATCATATTACACACACCTCGTTACTTAAGTCACTTACTCAAACCAAACCACCAATATAGAATGTTCATGTTTAAACCAATAGTCCAATGTCATTGTATAACTCAAGTTAAATGTAAACCATGTAATGTATAAACAAAAGTTATGTATGGTAAGTAAAAATGAGATTTCTTAAACCATAAGTAAAAATGTACAAAACAAAGTGTTTGAATAAATCAAAATTTATGCTTTGTAACTTAATGTAAGGTTAAACGAATAACCCTATAGTAGCATATTAAAAGTATACTTTGGATTTGTAAATAACATATTAAACTATGTTTTGGTTTCATAAGTAACATATCAAAATATGCTTTGGGTTTTATAAATAACATATAAAAATATGTTTTGGTTTGTTGATAAAATATATATGTTGGTTCTGTACAATACCACACATGAGAGTATATCAAAATATACTTTTGGGAGTATATCAAAATATACTTTAAAGGTGTGATTTAAGAATTCATTCAGACCTAGTGCATCAAACTACACCTTTGAGACTATAAGGATACCACAAAGTCAATCCCTATTTGGATGGAGAAACAAATTGGTTTCAGACATTCCATGACAACAGGAATGGGGTGTCTAATCCTATAGCGCTATATCATACTACCAATCGGTCTGGTGAACATAAAATAAGTACAATTCAACATTTTATTTTATGTTCATTGAGAAATCAGTGCTTAAACCATAGATAGTCATTTAGTTTGTCAACAGATAAGTACTAACATGTATAATCAATTATACTTTGAAATCATGAAAATAACAGATAGGTACACATGCTTCACCCCAAAACGTTTGGAAAACAGTAAAAGAGGGGAACTATGTACTCACTTGAGATTGTTTAGTAGTCCTTGAGTAACAACCAAACAATGCTAGAGATCACGGAATCAAACGGTACCTAATATAGGTAACTATGTCAATAAACCGGACCTAAATCGGAGGATTTGATAGAATGAGGGTTTGTAAAGCAACGAGTATGGAGACTCGTGTCATATGGTTTAACAAAGCCTACATACTAAATCGGAACCTAACCTGAGTGCTTTCGACCCATCGCGACCCATTAAGGTAGCTTATGCTACTTTAACGCGTCGTGCGCGCAAAAGCGCACTCGAGACGTCTAACTAGCCCTATGACAAGTGTTATATGCCTAAAAATGTTACATAATCTGTTATGTGACAAAAGTTTAGGTTACATATGCTTAATTACCAATTATACATGAAAAGGGTATTCTGGTAATTTACCTAAGGCATATAAACTACCTATCATACAACTACTCAAACGATGTGACCATAGGGTATAACCTCGGAAGGTTATTCCCTATATGCTATGGTCACCTAAAGTATTTGGTCGGATCCTAATGATCGACCAAATGGGTCGGGTTCGAAGGTATAAGCGATTTATCAGATCGCTTACCCTTACGACCCTAGACAACGTGGTAATCAGTAGGCATAGTCACAAAGGACTATAACCCTCGTGATTACAATCACGTTGCGAAGTTCAAACGAACTTCGCATTGACCATAAACTGGTCAACGCAGAAAGTCAAACAAAGTTTGACTTTCGGACTCGAAAAACAATAAAAGAACAAAAGAATACTTACGAAGGGTCCCCGAATGCTAATCGTGATCTAAGTAGCTCAGGTATGAAACAATGGTTTCAACTTAGTGCTTCTAAGATCAGATTCTAGTGGGTTTGAAGCAAATGGGGGTGGGGTATTTATAGTATTTCCCGAACCATTAAGATCGTTTCTTGGAAAATGTGATCGAATCTCATGCGTACACTTGTTGGAAAGTTGTGGTAACTAAAAATGACCCCTAATGAGCTGAAAGGGCAAGTGTGAGTTTGTGGTTGTGAGTTAAACAGCTGTAATCTGCTGACAAATCGATCTTATCTGATCTGAGACCCTGACGCGGGCCACGTAAAGATGCACACAAACCTTACGCGGGCCGCATGGCCATGTCTGATCAGAACCAAGTTTGATAAATGACAGTTTCAGTCCCTGTTATGTGTTTATGCCATTTCCGACACTTCTAAGGCCCGTAAAGCCAACTTTAAGGCCCTAAAATGATGCATAAACATTGTGGACATGAAACATGCTCAAAAATATGCCGGATGTTGGTTCGTTTGGTCGTACGAACGCGATGTTCGCTTAATTACGACGGAATGCGCACAAGCGCGAAAAACGATCCAAATTGCGCGACGAATGGATTTTTCTCAAGCCAAACACTAAAATAAAATATTTTAGTGCTTACATAAATTTTTGGATGTCCGGATGTATTCAGAACATAAGTTATGCGCGAAAATGCAAACTTGTGCACTTTTTGACGCTTTTAGTCCCTGAATGACCCAAAAGTTTATTTTAGCACACCGAACCCCTCAAAGCTTATTTCTAAGCTATATAAAGGATATTTAAGGTGTGTTTAACTTATGGTCATGTTCCGGAATGTTCGTTACTGTTCAAATTGGCATACTTTCGCAGTTTGTCAAGTTTAATCCCTGTAAGCGAATTAACTTATTTTTGCCATACCAAAGCCTTTAAAACTTATTTCTAAGTTATTTAAAGGTTATTTAAGGTATGTTAAGCCTGTTTCCCTATTCCGGAGTGTTCGTTGGATTAAACTGGTTATATTTACGCATCAGAGCGCGTATAACCCTCCAGAAAGCGATTTAAAGCTAAAAATCGAACAAGAGTTGATATGTGCAAACGATACACAATTTTTTTTACAAATCCCAAGTATGAAATACAATATTTCATTGGTTTGGAATTTGTTTGATGGTTGAAGTGACACAGGTGTCACAATCCGCACCAATATCAAATAGACAATAAGCATAAACATCGTTTACAAGAAATGTACCATTGATGACGTCGTTGTTGTTCTGCGGATGAGCGGCAGTGATGACGAAAGCTCATCCACCAGGAGCTTGTTGCTGAACCTAGTTGTTGTGTTGCGGACATGCATTGCTGAGATGGTTTGGGTCGCCACATTTATAGCAGGTGCGACTGTTGTTCGCTTGCGGTTGATTTTGTTATTGGGCTTGGGCTGGCTGCCTTTTGGTTTTTGGCCACTTCGGCATTGGGTTTTGAAATGCCCAAACCGATTGCACGTGGTGCAAAGTCAGCACGATGTGTGGGTCGGGTGTTGATAAGTGCAAGTACTACACCTAGGGTGAGTCCTAGTGTAGGCTGGCTTAGCCGACCTGGGGTTTTGGGTTAAGGTGAGTTGTTGTTGTTGTTGTTGTGGAGGAGGTGGGTTTTGCGGAGTAACCACCGCACAATTTCGGTTCGAAGCCTTCTACTTCTTACCATTGGAGTTGGTTTTGGGAAGTGTGGGTTCGGCGATTGGTTCGGTGGTGGCTTGTTGAACGTTTTTGGTAGAACCCTTTGGTTAGAAGGTTCCATCCATGATCCTATTGTGGTTGAATTTGGCGCTAGACGGTAGGTTTCTCTAGCGTTTTCGGCTGCGCGGATTCCACAAAATTAGAAACAGAGGGTGGAATGGAATGAATGTATTCGGCAATGGCTTTATCAGTGGAATCTACTTGGCCAGGCACAAGGCGCTAAGTTGTTTGAACCTAGCGGTGAGGCCAGTGTTGTCACTCCCGACTTGCTTGATGGTCCAAAACTCGTTCTTGAGTTGTTGGAGGTCATGGGGAGGACAAAACTCATCGTTCATGAGTTTCTTGAGCTTGGTCCAAGTCAATGCGTATGCGGCGTCGTCCTTGTGTGCGTTACGTTTGGCAGTCCACCATTCTATTGCCCTCGATTGGAAGATGCCGGTAGCGTTGGTGGTGCGAAGATGCTCGGGACACCCGCTTTGACGAAAGGTGACCTCTATGGAGTTAAACCATTGGAGCATCTTCGTTGCCCTATCTTCGCCCGTAAATGGCATCGGGCTACACGAATTGAATTGTTTAAAGGTGAAGGTTAATTTAGGAGGGTCAACCTTGGATTCAATCGAAACATTAGGGGAGTCGGTGTTGTTTGGGGAGTGTGTGGCATTGACCTTGCTAACTATGTCGGGGATAACCTTGGCCATTTGCTTGGCCATGAACTTCATCATCTCCTTTTTGGAAATCGTCTCGGAGTTGGACTTGGAGCTCTTCTTGGAGGTTGAGTTACGGTTGGAAGACATCTATAATATTGAAATAAGGAAGGGGTGAGACTTGATCATAAAGTGTTTGAAAATAAAGTTTTGTTTGCATGAATGAGCATAATAGTAATCCACGTAGCACGTAAGTTTCACATAGTTTTCCTAGGCATAACACGTATTCACTTGTATGATCACGTATAAGGACGATAAGAATAGTAAATTTAGTTTGTTCTCGAATATTAGGATTATTTTAGATTGCAAGTAACGTGCGACTCATGCTTTCGACTTTGAAAGGAAAAGCTTATCAAATGTAAAACACATTGAAATTGATATAGTATAAAAGAGATCCAATGTAAAACTTGGAGTGTCTCGGAACGAAACTATGACTATTCCAAAGTGGTCGAAAATTATTTCGAGTTAGGGAAACATGCTTTGGCCTAATAGATAGAATACTCTCACCGAGGAGCCGTTAACGGTATTCACCCTTCCGGATACTACATGTCCCTAGTCAATCGAAAATTCGAGACTTTGGCGGGATTGAAAATCGAGGAGTGGGACTAGTTATCAAGATGCAGGTTTCACCCCTAACTTGATAGCATTGTACCCGAAGTGTGGCTGATAGTTTCCGAACGAGTTAAGGAAATAACTTCTCGTCTCGTCGGTAAGGGTCCACTAGATTTGGAATGGGATATTCTCCATCAAGGTGTGGATATCACTCATAACTTGATGGTACAATTTCGTGAAAAATCGTATAACGTGGGTTGAGGGATACCAACAACAGGGAGGGTTTTAACGCCTATTTGGTGAGATCGTCTCGTTTGTGAATTACTAGTGTATTCAGGTCTTCATGTGTGTATTGTGGTTACCTTAAGAAAGGCATGTATAATTTATGACAAAAAATAGATAGAAGCAAAATAGTAAGAATACAAGTATTTTAAGCATGCAAATCATGAACGGTTAAGTATGGGTACTTAGACTATAGACTAGGTCAAATCATGGCAATTTTCCTAATTCCCTATAGTTATGGCTCTGATACCAATCTGTCACACTCCAACCGATGGCGGAAACATCGGAGTGAGACGAAAACGAGATTGCAAAAGACTTCATAACGACTATTTACGAAAAGTATTTAATAATCAAAATTTCATTTTATTTCTAAAAGAAAAATACGTTGTTTGGAAACAAATTACAACAGCTTGCAACAAAGAAACAAAGTACAATACATAACAAAATTAAAGTGTGTTTCTAGTCTTCCTACTAGATTTCTTTCATCGTAACATCATCAAGTTCCTGCAATACATATTAAAGTACATGTCAACACATAAAGTATTGGCGAGCATACAAGTTTGATTTACTAGCATAAGTATAAAAATGGTTTAACGAATCCACATATCATAAATGTAATCTAAGACATATCATAACAATACTAGCATGCATCTCCTACTTGTCAACCCAAAGTTTCCCACTAGTGTAATCTTGTCGCTACAACGACAATGTCGTTTTTGTATAACTTAACATGACCTCAAGAATATGAGCGGTGTGTTACTCCATAGTGCTATACATGTTAAAGGAGGCTTGTATGAAGTTAATGATAAAGTATAGTGCAAATAAAATTTCTAGCATACATGAATTCTAGCATAACGTATTAAGCATGTATAACGGATTGTTTGTTTGTGATAAGCATGTTTGTATGTGTTTGTGTGATTTTGATAAATTATATGTATTGCACCCAAAAGTGTTAAAAATAAAATGGGATCATGTACACTCACGGTTTGCTAAGCTTTCCAAAGCAAACATGGGTCGACGAGTTGTTGAGAGTAGAGCACCAAAGTTACCCTACGTTGGGGAAACGAAGGTGTATGAGTATTTGGAGTTTGTAGAGAGTTTAGATTCGGAATTAAGTATAAAAAGTATAGGTACACAAACATATATCTTATCTAAATACTCGTTTGGACACTAAGTTTGTATGTGTTTTCATGGATCCTAACTTGCCCATTAGAATCACAAACGAGGAGTCTAGAACAAAGATAATATAACCTAAGTTCATGACATCTAACCATAATCTGGTCAATATCAAGAATTCGGTTAAATATATATATTATATATTGTATATTGTATAGAATATGTTATAATATAGTCCATCATGTATTATCATGTAGTATCATGTAAGTCAAGCATGTTGGTAGGATGATTTCCATCCATTAAACCTCATTATATGATTCACCAAAGCACAAAGCCATCAACTTAGTTGATGACCCGGTTGGTCATTAATAAAGATATAACTAACTAAGTTTATCAAGTAGCCAAGTAAGAACAACCCGGTCATGTCATACCCAACATGGCAAATGTTGGAGGCGAGGCAGGGTTATGTTACTTTGATTCTTGGAAGCTACTTGATATCATTCTAAGTCCTAAAATAACCAAGAGAGCAAGCTAGGTGTGTACATCCTGAACATGGAAGGTGTTCGGGGATGTGTCGTAGCCTTGTCCCTTTAGTGGAAGTTGCTTTGTGACTTAGGGTATGAAAGTGAGAACAAGTGAGATTGTGGAACAAGTTTGGAGAGCCAAAGCTACCATGGTTCACACATAACTCATGCACAAGTCTTTCAACATGGAAAGTTGAAGTTTGTATGGTTTTCAATTACTTAGAACATGTATGAGCAGAATTTAAGGAAGGTTTAAGCTTGTGTTCTTGGTGGAAATCAACTACAACAAAAGCCCACAACTATGAGCTTAGTTGGGAGCTTGGTGGGTATAAGATTACACCAAGTTTTAATCAAAACAACCAAGAAATAACAATATAAATTCATAATAGAAAGTTTATAACTTCTTTGGACCTCAATATGATAAGGTTCCACCTTATTTTCCCATGACAAACTAGAGGTTATCCAAGAAGTTAGACAAGAAAAGAAGAAGAAGAAAATAGAAGGATTAGTGAGAAAAAAAAATCACTGTGAACACTTGAAAGTTCACTGCTTTGC
>JARYGA010061383.1:0-57966 GCA_030545235.1 Helianthus tuberosus
AACTGTTGTGCATAACCTAATACAAATAAAACCTAACAATACACACACAAATTAGACAATGATGGGAAGAGAGTAAACTCCAAAAATTTAAGCAAGAACTGTTCCTTATAAATAGATAAAAAAAAATATCTAAAAGCAAATATAAGAATATGATTATACAAACCTCGCTAAAGCAAAAGAAATCCATCAAACCGACAAGTTCTCGTGCTTGATCACGGCCGATATGTCGTGTTCCATACAGCTCTTCAATTTCCTTTCGACTAAGCTGTCAATGACAACAACCAGGCTGTTCATGAACTTTTCGACAACTAATTACAAGTTAAAGATTTGCTTTCACTTCACGTTATATCAACTATGATGCACTCTTCATACATGAGAATGTGATGCATGCATATTATATGAGCAACAGTACTGTTCAAAACCGTATTTGGCATAGCAATTCCAAAAGTAAAGTACTACTATATGTTCTATTTTTGTTGAAGATCATATATCTCAAACAAAGATGATGGAAACATACTTTTAATATGTCAAATTGAGCATGATCATATACCACTTCGTCCTGAACTCTGTTGCTTTTTTTATGTTCCTCTAGCAAAATGGTAGAAAATAAATGATTTCAAATAAATACACTAGATATAGGTCACACCAAGTAACAACTATAGAACTATTAGAAACTATAAATTAGGGAATAACAATGCCCAAGTTAAACTAATTGCGTTACATTTGAGTTTCATAGCTATAACTTCTATCAACAGATGGAAAGTAATGTAGTTTTCAAACACTAATTAAATGTGGTTTTGTTAATAGTCATATTTCATGAGTCATCTTTAATTAAATACAATAATTTCTCAAAAATGACCCCTGGCGGCCTGGCCCATTATAATAAATTCTCTAGAATGACCCCTGACCCATTACAATAATCAATAAATTCTCCAAAATAACCCCTGACCCTAAGACAAGCTATGCACAATTCATCAAGACTACTTATGAATTTGCATGATGTTTGTGAATTACACCAACCACACAGCTTAGAAACACCCTAATGTATTCTTTGTTCTTTTACTCAAAGTTCTTGAAGATAAAAATATACAGCAGTCAGCTGTTAAGTAGATATGCCATTACCAACCTATTATTTGTTTGTCATTAGCATGTCATAACTCATAAGCATGATAGTAACATCCATTTGACTAACAACGAAACTAATTTAAGATTGGTATCAATGTAATAACCAGAATACACATTACAGAAAGAATGATAAAAGCAGCAGGTTATCATGCAAGCTAACAATAATGAGAATCACTTAAATTAATGCATGGCACCTAAATCACTGAATTAACATCTTAGAAATGCATCACCGTACCTTGCGCCGACCAAAGTAGCATCCATCCGGCTCAATCGATCCAAAGAAATCTAGCTTCAAAAGGCACCCTTTTAACTTGTCATAATACAAACCTCTAATCGGAAAACTCGGATCGTATTTAGTTTCCAAGCAACCATCTGGATATTTAAGCTGATAAGAAAAAGTTAAAGTGACCGATTGAGCCATGAAACGACTTGATTAAAGCATCCGAACAAATTTCGAGCCATACCTCGTTTACTAAGTGTTGTTTCGCCTGATCATATATCAAGTTCTGTAAGCTAGGAGAGTAATGCGCCAGAGTATAGTCATAATCAAAACCATAAACTTGTATGCTATCCAATCTAAGGTTCTTATTAACATATATACCTGAAATTCACATTGTCAAGGTTGTAAAAGTTTATACCAATCTTGGTTTTAAAAAGCGAGAAGCGCACAAAGTCGACGGGGTCTAAAACCGAGGCGCGAAGCGCAAAGCGGTGGGCTTTTCGTACCCAAGGCGCAAAGTGATTATATAATTTTTTATATATATTCCATAGGTTTTTAGCATCGCTTATCCAACATATAGCTATAAATAAGGCTTATATATGATTTTACCTACAAGTACAAGCCAAAAACCCTATAGTACAACAGTTTGATGCTTAAAAACAGCATAAAAACACCTTATGTACATGAGGCGCGCGCCTCAGGCCAGAAAAACCCCCAAAATTTGCGCTTTTTTGGGGCTTTTTGTAAAAAGCGCGCCTCGGGCTACCTAAGGCGCCAAGGCTTGCGCCTCGCGCCTAGGCGCGCTTTTTAAAACCCAGATACCTATTCAAACTATATATATAAGAACACAGACAATGTGTATACCTTTGGGGTTCATTTTAGGCATCCTGTCCAAAGCAACAGGAATCTCAAGAAACCTCTTCTTAGCTAAATCAAACTTTTCCCTAATTTTAGCCACCTCGTTCGAACCCAAGCAACCTACATTCTCTTCTTCAATCAATTTACCAACACTTTGTTCAGATGACAAACTCGCCTTCTGGCTATAACCTCCACCCCCAAACCCTAAATTCCATACAGAAAACCATAAATTCCATCACAAAATAATCAAAACCACCTATATTCACAACAAACTCATCTTCTATAGTTATATCCATATCAGATGTAATACAAGAGATCATAGGTACCTTTTTGAACTCCAGATGTCGAAAATTTATCCAACTGCAAACCAGATCCATAGAGATTCAGTCATAAGCAACAATATATCGATTGGGATCATAATTTGAAACCGAAAACAAAATTTGAACAGCTGGTGATGCATTTCTAGCGGTAAACGCACAATTGGGCAAGAAACAGAAAGAAGAAGCGTACCAGGAGTGAAGCGCGAAGAGAAAGTTGTCTTCGAACGAAGGCCATTAGAGAGAGAGATGGATGATCAATTGTTCATGAGGTCATCAAAACCGTTGGTTGTTGTTTAAGTTTTGTGGGAAGGCCATTAGGGTTTGTTCAATTTTTGTGGGAAGTTAAGAGTTGTGTGTATGGTGGTGTATTATTAAGCGCCGCCAATGACGCTCTTTTCAAAGCCTTCACTCGATCCCCTTTTTATCCCTCGCTTTCAAAGCTTCACTCGATCCCCTTTTTATCCCCTTTTATCCTTGGCTCGATCCCCTTTTTATCCCTTCAAAGCTTCACTCGATCCCAAACGCTTTTAGAGCACCCGCTAAACAAACGGAGTACTCCGAGAGTAACCCGAGTCCACCACCAATTCCGGGGAAAACCCGTTAACCACCCACCCGTAAGCATGACAGTGAAATTACCGGTAAAACATGTTTGGCTTAAGGATCCAACGCATGTTTCCCTGGGTCTCCTATCATTATCCACCAGTGTTTTCAGAACCAGATCGGAGGTCGACCCGGTCGCCTAACAGGGTCAAAGACATTATATAAAAGACATTTTTTAATTAAAAGGTTTTGAACTACAATTATTTGATGGATTAATAAGTACATATAATAACAAAAACTATATAATTTTTTTAAAACCTACCATATGAATTCATCATCTCCAATAAATAATAAATGCACTTAACTATTTTTTTTACTTTTTACGTTTCCCATACATTTCCTACCATGGGAAAAGATCAAATAGGAAGTTTATTTTGGCTAGGAAATATAGGAAGCAATCTTAGCCGTTCATCATCTTTTTTTAAATTTTTGGACGCGTGGGCATTTTCGTCTTTTTACATTATCATATCTTCGTTCTAATTCGATTATAGATTCTGTTACCTCTTTTCTTAGTTCATCATTCTCATAACATAATTGAAGATTCTGTAACCCTAAATCGCCGTCGATCGCAAATTCACCTCTTTTCAAACATTAATCTTGTATCGTTCATCAATTCGATAACTTCAATGTTTTCTTCAGACTCTGCTGGTATGTTTAGCTTCAATTCGGAGTAAATTTTTGTTATTTTTTCCGAATTTCATTGTTTTACGTTTTATAATTCGTGGTTCTGTAAGTAATATTTGATTTTTCATAAGTTTAATTGTTATTGTTGTATAATTTAACATAATTTGTTTGTTTTTTTTCTTCATCATTTATTGCGTTTTAGTGAAGAGTTGCGTTTTATGATATTATTTAAATTATATGCATATAAAACTTTTAGTTTTATGTAATATAAAGCTATAACTGTTATTGTTGTACAATGTTTTGTTTTTTCATCATTTGATGCGTTTTACTGAATGTATTGCGTTTTATGATTTTATACATAATAGTTCATATACAAACCTTAAAGGTCTGTATTTCTAAATTATTATTAACATATTTTGTGATTTAACACTAAACACATTATTATATAGGATGTATTGCGTTTTATGATTATTTGTTAAGTGTTTCAGATCATATGATGCGTTTTACTGAACGTATTGTTTTTTATGCTTTTATCCATATTTAGTGCATATATAAACTTTAAAGGTTTGTATTTTTAAATTTTTATTAACATATTTTTTGGTTTATCAATAAAAACATTATTATGTAAGATGTATTGCGTTTTATAGTTTTTTTTAATTGTTTCAGATAACATTTCCAAGTGGGAGGAACGTGTATGCATAAACAGTGGAAGAAAGTTTTTCAAACCTAAAGTCAGTGGATCCATTACACCTGCTGTTGGAATGTTTTTTAAGTCATTTGATGAGGCTTTTGCGTTTTATCAGAGATATGCACTTGCTGCAGGTTTTTCTGCAAGAAAAAATACCTCTTGGAAAAATGGTGGTGGTTTAGTGAAAATAAGATATATTGTCTGTTCAAAAGAAGGATTTCATGTTAGCAAAGAAATAGATTCTGGTTCAGTTGAGAATAGTAAAAAGATTGTTAGACGTAATAGAGGTTCAAAAAGAGTTGGATGCAATGCTCATGTGAAACTAATATTAGAGAACAATAATATGTTTAAAATCTACTACTTTGAAGAAGAACATAATCATATCTTTGTGGAAGATGAAGATATTCATTTCTTGCCGGCTGCCCGAAGTATCGATTATGTGAAAGAAAGTTTTATATCTGGATTGTCTGCAATCAATATTGGACCTGTTAAAGCATTCAATATTATGAAAACAATGTATGGTGGTTTTGGTGAAGTTGGTGCTAGTAAAGTTGATTGTAAGAATTATAGAAGGGATTTGAATCTTTATATCGGAGAGTATGATGCAGAAATGGTAGTTAGGCGTCTTATTAGGAAGAAAGAATGTTGTCCTGGTTTCACATGTGATTATATTATTGGTGAAGATAGAAGATTGAAAGGGCTTTTCTGGGCTGATGAGCAATCAAAAACAAATTATACAGTGTTTGGTGACATATTTGGTTTTGATGCTACTTATAAATCAAACAAGTAAGTTTTTTTCATTTATTGCGTTATATATTCTATTGCGTTATATATCCTGTTCTAATTTTTAATGCTTTTTTAATTTGTTTTTTAATCAGGTATGATTTGGTTTTTGTACCATTTACTGGTATTGATAATCATTATAGGAATGTCACATTTGGTGGTGCATTACTTGGTTCGGAGACTGCAGATTCTTATAGATGGCTTTTAAGGTGTTTTGTTAATGCTTTTGGAAGTGAGCCTAAAGTTGTTGTTACTGATCAAGATGCTGCAATGAAGAGAGCTATTAAGGATGTACTTTCAAGAAGTAGGCATAGGTTATGTATGTGGCATATATGGGAGAAATTGAAGACAAAGGTATTAACTGCGTTTTATGATATAACAAACTGCAATTTTAAATTGTTTTATTATTGCGTTTTATGTTTTATACAATAAGATCCAGAAATATTTTTATCAATAAAATTACAAAACAATTGCGTTTTACCATCAATGTAATATGTTTATCATTTTCAATATATTGTTTTTAAATTATTGCGTTTTAAGTTTAATAATATTATTACTTTTTTATTCAGGTTGGTCCTGTTTTGTCAGCAAACACTGATTTTAATACAAGAATAACTCATGTTGTTTGGAATGATACTATTATTCCAGAAGATTTTGAAACTGAGTGGCATTCAATAATGTCTACTTTTGGATTGGAAAATCATGAGTGGTTAAAAGATATGTACGATCTTCGATTTGACTGGATTCCTGCTTATTACCATGGAGAGGATTTGGCTGGTCTTATGCGTACTACGTCGAGATGTGAAAGCGAGAATTACTTCTTTGGTCAGATTTGCAATCCAAGATGTACACTTGTTGAATTTTTCACTCATTTTGAGACAGCAATGGATATTCAAAGGCATGAGCATAGGAGGAATGATCATGATACACGGTATATTGAGTCTAAGCCCTGGAGTGACTTTGTATTGGAGAAACAAGCATCAGAAATATATACCAAAACAATTTTTAAGGATGTTCAGATTGAAATTGATCATGCCATTACAAAGTGTATGTCAAAGTCTCTTGATATTGTGGGTGATGTTCAATATTTTGAAATAAAGGATTTCAGACAGCCATGCACATCTTTTTTCAAGGTATTTTTTAAATTTATAGAGTTTTAAATATCTATTGCGTTTTATTTTTCCATCTTTCATTGCGTTTTATCACTATATGATCATATAGTTTTATCTGTATTATATTTATTATTCACTGCGTTTTATATTTCATTTCACTAATTTTATATAGCTTTTTAATCTTATTTACAGGTGCAATACAGCAAACAAGAAGATGGTTTAACTATAAGTTGTTCTTGCAAACGGTTTGAACAATTTGGTATATTATGCCGGCATATATTTTACGTATTACGGTATGATGATATAACTGAGTTTCCTAGAAGATATGTTCATAGAAGATGGATGAGAGATGTGGTTTCTGTTGGATCAAATCATTCCAATATTCGGTTTGATGAAATTTGTAGGAATAGTGAAATTGATAAAGTTTATAGAGAAATCGTTGTTGCAAATGAGTATGTGGTTAATAGGCTGGTTGGCGATTTAGATGAGCTGTGTCGTTACAGGGATCATATTAAAAGTTATATTGATAAAGCTGATGAGGTTATGGTTGTTGCGTCGCCTCCTAGTCGCAAAGAAAGATTTGCTGATATTGGAGGGAACATAGAAAAATCAGATTCTATTATTCGTGTCCCGATCAAAGTAAGGACCAAAGGATGCGGTGTACAAAAAAGGATCAAGTCAAATCGTGAGATTGCAATTCAGAAATCATCAAAGATCCAGAAATCGTGCCGTGTATGTGGTGAAAAAGGACATAACAGTCGCACATGTAAAGATAAGGTTTCTTCTAATGCTATAGGTTCTAGCAATGCAATGTAATTATGTATACAAATTCTGTCAAAATCAGATATCAATAAGTAAAAAAAAAAATTGTCATTGCGTTTTATGATATATATGTTTCATCTCATTTTGTTACTGAGTTTTATGATATCCTTCATAGTTAACAGTATGTTTTGGTTAATTGCGTTTTATGATATCCTTCATAGTAAACAACAATATATTTTTATTGCGTTTTATAGATAGAACAATATACTTTAATATGTATTTTTTGATTATTGCGTTTTATTGTAACACATATCATAGATCAAATTAAACAAGAAATAATGACAACCCTAAGCTTCCATTAGGGGTTTCCAAATCACTTATCAGCTTTTTTTGGTTAATTGCGTTTTATGATAACAGTATATTGTTATTCCGTTATATACATACAACAATATACTTTAATGGTATTTTTTGATTATTGCGTTTTATTATCACACAGATCATATATAAAATTAAACAAGAAATGCAAGTGGATATAATAAACATTGCGTTATATAGATAATGATAGTTTTAAACAAAGATAATGTTTTCAAACCACAAATTTAAATAAAAATTACTAGCATGATCAACTTCATGGATCAAAGTTTGTTTCTTCATCGGATGAGAACCCTAAGCTTCCATCAGGGATTTCCTCATCACTTTCAGATTCAACCCAAAGTTCAACCTGTGAGACAACTGCGTTTTGAAGCTTCTCTGCAAATTTGCTAGCAGAGTTGTTGATGATTGGAATTTCAGATAACTGCTTCAAAAAATTTAGATCCTCACTGGTAGATATCTCCTTTGGGTCATACATCTCCACATCACCATCGTCCCAAGTCACTGAAACTTTGAAAGTTTCCTCAATGAACTCCCAAGATGTAACCTGGGCATCTTCAGTTGCTGTTTGATTTGGATTACCAAATCTTTTGTGTAGAATTCTGAACAGTGCGGCTGTTTGATCTGTGTAACAAGAAGGTGGTATACATATTTCGTTCATCCTTTTCAAAACATTTTCATTGCAGTTTTGAAGAACAGAAGCAACGGAATGGTATTTTATTTTTTTTTCCATCAAGGAATTGAAGAAAGAAATTGCCTCTTTTAACCCACCAAACTGATAGTTGTTGATTATCCATTTTAGGGTTTGTGTGTGTTGGGTATTTGGTGTATTTTGGTGTATGATGAGAGCAATGTGAAAATAGTTTAGGGTTTCTGTTCTTATATAATCGATTGGTAGAGGAATTTGAATCAACTATCTTAATAATAAAAATGATTATTTTTTATTTTTTTCTTTGAATTGATTGTTCAATCATACAGTATTTTATATCAGGAACCCAAAAGGCTTTTTAAGGCTTTTTAAGGCTTTTGGTCAAATCAATTTCTTGTCATTAAGATATCAGTTTATTTTTTTTTTGTTTTGTCTTTATTGTAATTATGTTTTTAATTTGTTTTTTGTGTTAAAATTGTAAAAAAAAAAATTCGTTGCGTTATAAATATATCGCGTTATATGTTTGGAAATGAATAATTAGAAAAAACATTGCGTTTTATAATATGTAGCATTTCAATACATTGTAATAATTTACATAGACAATGTTGAGTTATAGCATATATTAAAATGTTGCGTTTTAAGATAACAAACAAATAAGTGCATTTTAAAAGAAAAAACATTGCGTTTTATAGTAAGTAGCATTTTTAACTCAAAGTAAATAGCAAGATCAAGAAAATAACGATTTAAATAAAAACCAAGCTAAATGAAAAAACATTGCGTTTTATAATAAGTATCATTTTCAGCATCAAAGTAAACCAACAAGAGCAAGCCTGTCTTTAATCCTATCTAAACTAATGTCATAAGATTGTTTTTTAAGTTTCGCACTGAGGTCTCGAAACTTCTTTGAGTCCTCAATAACAAAATCTCTTTGTTCGTTGATTTCGTGCAATAATATCTTCGCGATGAACTTTCTTCTTAAATCTTCAAGTTGTGCGGTCTGCTTGTTGACTGGTTTTTTGTTTTTACCCTTCTTGATAATTGCAGGTTCTTCATATTCCACGTTAAACCCACAATCCCATTTTTTGACCGGTTCTCCATGATAACATTCCATATGACGCATAGTGAATATACCACAGTCAATGCCATTATATTGTGTCCTACATTTCATCTGCATTCTAACAGGGGTTATTCCCTTTATATCATCTGCTTTTTCTTGTCCAACAGATTTAAGGTAAGCTGCCAAAGCATTCCTCTACAGAAAAAAAAACAAAACAAAACAAAAAGATTAGGTGGTTTATATTTGTGTTTTAAAAGCACAAGTAAGAATACTTACTGTATTTTCAGGCACATTCCCATATTTAGCTTCATTTGTTTCTTCTTTCGCACTGTTGTCAATGATGAATATTTGTTTCTCTTCAAGATTGAATGATATCACAAAGAAATGCTGTATATAGAGAATCGGGACAAGGATAATTTTAAAATCCTTAATGCTTTTTAGCTTTGCACCTTGAAGAATTTTTTCTATGTTAATTGTGAATGCTTCTATCATCTTTTCTTTATTTTCAGTTTCTTCCTTTTCACAATGTGGTAAAGCCTGCATAAAATTAAAGAAATTAACATATTATTGCGTTTTATGAAGGAAAATAAACATACAACTGCGTTTTATGAAGGTAATAAAACATACAGCTGCGTTTTATAAAACATCATTCAAACAAAGTAAGCATTGCGTTTTATTAAAGAAATAAAAATGCAATTGCATTTTATAAAACTTCATTCAATCAAACTTCAAAATACTTCATTATACGAATACAGAAAAATTGCGTTTTATATATCATACCAGCATTCGAATAGTACAGTAAAATCTTGGAGTTTTGTTGTCTTTTGATCTTCTTTTTTCTTCTTCATTCAAAATATATGAACAAGAATTGATTACTTCTCCGGTGATTTCCAATCCTGGCCTCATTGTTTCAGCAGCATATCTATATAGAAATACACGATCTTTAATTTCAAAGAGAGTGTCCCTGCAAAAAAAAAAAATAATAATAATTAAATTATAATATTTTGATTTTTGTTTTTTTGTTTTATTGTATATAAATGAATTTTTACATCATTTCTCCTTCTGCATGGAAAGCATATCCCGATATGTTGTTTTCGTGTGCCGTTCTAGCTTCCTTCATTGCTACTTGTCTTAGATAGTATGGTGAACAAAATACTTCTGGTTGATTTTTCTCTCGATCTGGTCGTGCCATCTTTGTGATTATTTCTTCTGTTTTGCTTATATCACTTGTTGGTTGTTCTTGATGAACTGATTTTGCATGTGTTTTATACGGATCTTCTTGTGGGATTAGGAATGATGTGTTTTGAAGTAGATCACTGATTTCCTTTTCAGTATCCTGTTCTTCAATTCTATCAAACATTGTTTGTATTCCAGTAATTTGAACATCTTGTTCGATTGTTTTATTTTCAGATTCCGCTTGAATTTCGGTTTGTGCACCGTGGCGAGTAGCATCAACTACAACTTCATTTTCATCAACATTTGAAGACAACTGAGAAATTTTCAAATCAAAGGATGGTACCTCATCATCATGAATTTTCTTTTGATTTGATTTTTTTTCTTCTTCATCTGTCTTTTTGATAATCTCCAACATTAATGATGGAGTTTCTTCGCTAAATGATGATTGTACCATTGAAGGTTTTTCAATGTGTGTTTGCAGAAGAGATGCAGGTTCATTCTCACTGATTTTTTCTGGATTGGATGACTGAACTACAGGTGAGCTATCCTCATTGCGTTTTGTATCATCATCATTACGTTTTACAATCAATGGTGTTGAAATGATTTGATTTTCAGTGTCTTCATTTTGGCTCAAATTCAGAAATCTTGATGGTGTTTCCATCATATTTGAATCAATATTAACTTTCATGTGCTTTTTTGCTTGATGGTTGAATTTTTCAATCAATGACACCCATTCGTTTACTTTGTTATGAAGAGCTTCACTGTTTGGATATTCTTCCACAATCTCATCTATGCGTGATTGGATGTTTTCGAAAATATCTTCAAATCCTTTAAAATGATCATCCAAAGCAGTCACAAGATATTCTTCATGTGATTTTTTATCTTTAATGTTCTTCATATTTTCATCGCCACTTTTTTGTTGAATGAATGTCAGAAAGACCTTCACTTTGATTTTGTGATGGCATGAAATTACGCAGTCGGCTTTGACTGTCTACCCACATTTTATCTTTATTTCCTATTGATGGTTTAATGAAGAATTGCCCCCATGATCCTCCACTTTCTGTATGTGTTTTCTCAGTTTCATTGGTTATAATTTGGCTGCTTTGAACATTCTCTTGATTCTCTTGATCAATCCAGTCTGTTGCAGCTTTAAGTAAGGTGATTGGTTGTTCTTCAGCATCGTCTTCATGTTTTTCTTCAGATTCATCTTCATAAATTTCTTCGTTTTCATTCTCGGATTCAGTTGGATAAACATAAAATTCATCCTTTTCATCTTTCTTTTTTTGTTTAGTCTTTCTGACTTTTTTCACTTTATCCATTACAAGACATCTGCCCTCATTTTGCGCAGCAATTTCCAATTCATCTTCAAATTCTTGTAATGTTGTAGAATCAATTTTATCAAGTGAGAACTCATCAGTGTTTTCAGCATCGTCAAATCCTTGTTTTTTTGTAAGCATATAGTATCTGTATGATTCATTGCGTTTTAGATAAATAATCAATTCAAATTTTGTTGCGTTTTAAAATATAAATCATTGTAAACAACTTACAAAACTATTGTTTTGTAACTTTAAATATATATTGCGTTTTACAAAAACATTGTGTCTTACACAAGCAAAGAATAGTTTTAAACAAACAAAGAATATAAATAAACAAAAATGAAAGATTATTGCGTTTTAAAATATACATTGCGTTTTATAAAGTATATTTTTAAACAAACAAATAATATAAACAAGCAGCCTAAACAAGCATTCAGCAAATATGTAGCAATAATGAAAGATCAGATTTCATACCGCTAACAATGCAATAGGTCCATTGAAGAGCTTCTCATTTCCAGGCCATTGTCTTCTTGTACGCCTTAAAACGGTCAGCATATATTCACACCAATTAAAATCCTGGGTTTTTTTGTCACTTTTCATTGATGGCAAGAATCTTTGATTAACATTACTACTTTGCATTGCCTCCGCCATGATCGTAAAAAATATAACCAAGAAATTCAGTTTGAACAATCTTCCAAGCTCATTTCTTGATTTTAAATAACTAATCAAGTTGTGCACATACATTCTCTTCAAAATATCTTTGGTGAATTGACCGCGCCAGAATTTAATTATAAGATCAGTGTCTTTTGGTCTCAGTTTTTCCACAATCTCTATTTTTCCATTTGGTATTTGAAATACCTTTTGGATAAATTCAGCTGTGATCTTAATCTTTTCATCTCCAATATTTATCTCATCATTTTCAGCATCAAAGTTTTTTACCAGCCAATATCCGAATTTGCGTGGAACTGAATGCAGCTTGAATTTTAGTATGCTCTCAAACCCTATTTCTCTAACAACATTCCTTTGCTCTTTTGACAAACCTTCAATATAATCTTTTAGATTATTGACTGCACATCTTATGTTTATTTTTTTTCCGTCGTAATCATAATATGGTTGTTGTTCTGGTTGTTCTTTTGTTTTATCTTTCCTCAGTGATCTCTTTGGTTTTGATTCTGCCTTTTCCTTCTTTTGATTTTTTGTCAGGTTAACTCTTGGTTGTGGATCAACAAAATCATCATCTGATACATTGAATTGTGTTAAAAACATATATTTTTTTCATGAAATATGTTAAATGCGTTTTATGTTACCTGAATTTACTTGTTGTTGTTTGGAAGTATGCAGAACAATAGCTCGACTATATTTTTCATCCTTTGAATCAGAAACTGTATCTTCTGATGATTCTATCACCACTTTCTTTCTTCGCCTTTTTTGTTTTTCCTCTTGTTGTTTTTCCTCTTGTTTTTTAACTTTAAATAGAATAATGAAACAATGTCAATTAACAAATTTATGATAAAACGCATTAGCTAACACCATAAAGATAAAAAGCAGTGATTCACAGGTTTAAGATAAAACGCAATACTTTACATCATATTATTTAACACACCAAATTAACATTACATAATCTCATTTTGTTTTTTATGATTTATTAATGTAAAACGCATTAGTCAACAATGTCAATTAACAAATTTATGATAAAACGCATTAGCTAACACTATAAAGATAAAAAGCAGTAATTCACAGGTTTAAGATAAAACGCAATACTTTACATCATATTATTTAACACACCAAATTAACATTACATAATCTCATTTTGTTTTTTTATTATATATTAATATAAAACGCAATTGTTAACAACACATGTATCTCAGAAAATTCAAAGATAAAACGCAATGTTATAAAATTCGATTACAATTATCATAATAATAATCTCATTGTTTCTGCAAATTTATTAAGGTAAAATGCATTAATTCACAATATATAAATCCCGTAAGAAGCATTAGCATCTTAGATCATAGTTTTAACATAAAACGCAATATAGTCTCTAGTAACAAAAATGTTAAGATAGGGGATGATATAACTCATTAACTATTTTTCGGAACGGATATGATATATTAGGTCTATTGTACTTCATAAAACGTAACTTGAATTCAGTTAAAGAGCAAAAATAGATAAATATACCATTGTCTGAAATATCTTTGCGTTTTCTGGTTCTTTGTTGTTTGATTGTTGATTTTCGGCTAATATTTTCTTGTTCATCTATGTTCTCTTCAGCTGTTGATGTTTTTCGCTTCTTTGATGATTTAGGGTTTTCAGAGACTGATTTCTTTTGAGTAACTAGAATGTAAACCTTCATATTATCTCTCGACGACGCCATGAACTTCAATGGAGTATGATTTTCTCAAATTTCTGTATGTGTTTGATCGTTCAATGGAAGTGTAAAACGTAATGTACTTTTTTTCGAAGCGTTTCTGTGTATATTCATCGGCGGTTATTTTGAAATTTGACGATAATACCCCTGAAACCCCGGAGAGCGTGTTTAAATGACAGTTTTTAATTTGATTTTGATCTTGACCGTAGATTGTGCAATTGGACGGTTATGATTGCTTCCTATCCTTCCTAGCGAAATAAACTTCCTATTGTATCTCCACCCTACCTACCATATCCCTCTTATATCACAACTCAAGACTTTTTCTTTATCAATTTCTCTCTCTTCCTTCATCTTCTTTCTTAACCTCTGCTACAAAACTACCTATAGGAACTGTCATGGAGCTTTGTCTTCATCTGGATTTACTAGGATGATGATATTCGAGATGAATGTGCAGATGTAAGAGGCTGGATGATGATGTTGTTAGAAAAAAAAACTCTAACCGGTCCAACCTTTTACTGAATTTCCGGCTGAACCGCCGGTCACCGGCCGAATCGCCGGCCAACTGCAGAAACGGTTGGTTGATGTGAACCGGCCAGGCGTTTGCAGCGGTTCCCGGCCCGACCGGCCGGTCCGGGTTTGAGAACATTGCTCAAGAGAAATTCAAGCCCTCCACTACTTGATCTAGAGATCATTGGTAGAGGGAAAAAATTAGTCGTTCAAAAAAAAGCCTTCACTCGATCCCCTTTTTCTCCCTCGCTTATTTTGTCGAGTTTGGAAAACAAAAATCATGAAAAATTGAAAATAGCACTAAAAATCACTAGATTTTCTCTCTTATTTTAATTAATAGTATTTTTTTCAATTTTTATCATTAGCTTTTCTCTCTTCTTCACTCATAATCATTTAAAAAAAACTAGTAAGGTGCCTACACAAAACATTAGATTGGTAATTTTAGAGGTTGGTGATTTTCAATTCAGTTTTGAGTCATAACAAAAACCAAATGGGTTATAAAACATGAGATTCTATCGTGATTAGTTATAAACAAAATAATTTCTATCTTAGGTATATTAAATAATGTGCCATTAAGTCAAGATTAAGAATTACTTTGTACTATACATATTCGGTTAATAAAAATAACTAGGGGTATTCGAGCGTTCGCGCGTTGCGCGACATTAAATGTTAGTTTCAGTTAGTTGTCGGCGTGGGATTTAGTTACATTAGTAACCGAAGGTCATTAAGTCATCGTGTTGTTTTAACGGAAGCAACCATAAAAAAAGTGGTATGTGTAGCATACAGGTCAGTGCCATTAATATTTAATCATTAGATACACTGTTTACAAGGATGATGTGTTACGCCGCTTGTATATGCAGCTTGCAGCTAGAAGACAGTCAGCATCATTTGTACAAAAGAATTTACCTGAGACTTTTTATTGCTCTTGACTGCCATCCTACCCGTAGTTGTTCTAGGTTGACAAAATGAAAGTGTTATTAACTGGATTTTAGTCCGTGAGGGCGCCTTTGCCAGGCCTTTTGGATGGTTGATCTCAGTCTGCAGCCAAAAACGTGTTTGCTATTATCATTTGTTGAATATAAGGCAAGTAAAAAGCTGTTTAAGGTTAATATTGCAACGAAGTGGTTAACTTTCGTTTGAGTCGGCTTACCGTGGAATTCCAATTGCTGCTTGGCTGTGTTTCTAGTGTTTGCTTTTTGGGTTGGCGTGGTTGGATGCGGCTTCTTTATTGCATCAGCGAGACTGAAGGAATTTGGTTCAACGTTCTCAGTGGCTGCAAATGAAACTTTGTTAACAACCTGTTTCAATGTGCGCGTCCTCTTGTCATGTTGTAGCTGGATGCTCATGTATGCTTCCTTGCCCATAACTGCGTACAGGGTTTTCATGGGGTCTTCATCTGCGGCTAGTTCTTCGCATGTCTTTCCTAAGAGTTGGTTGCCTGCACGGTCGAAAATCACTGCTTGGATTCTTCCTCAGTTATCGGTCACGGTAGTGATGTTTACATATGTGTTAGTATATTCAATATTGGTTTGGATTGAATATTTAAATGCGATGTCACTTACATGATATTCACTTTTTCTTGTGTGCCATCTCATGTACAGAATTAGTGGCATAAGTTCAGAGATTCCGGGGTGTTCCATTATGAGACACGCCACACTGAAGTACACAAATTGCAATTAGTGATGATAAACATTTTTGTTAAGTGTATTTGAGTTGTACACATGAAACCCACATTTCATGAAAAAAAAAGATAGAAAGCGCCACATAATTCTCGATGAACTGATGCAAAGAAAACACAACCCACAACCCCAAACCAATTAGCCAAATAATAAAAGCATACTAAACAACAATTGCAAGAACAATTCAACCAGAAACTACCTAAGATGTAATCAAAATCATGTTGAACAGTGCACACGAAAACATATTAAGCGATGAAGGTGTTCACGTTTCGGTTACCAAGTTTTGCATCTCGACTGAATAGCAAACAAACTCTTTTGAGTCAGATTAGTCAAGCGAACCAAGTAAACTGTGAAGACATTGTTAAATTCAGAAGTTTGACGATTAATTTTTTTTTCTCTTTGCAAGTTTCTATAAACTTTTAAAAAATGGAAATTTTTGAAGAAATTTTACATATAAAATAATCACTACATTAAATATCATGAAAATCATGTTGTACTACGCATCCGGGGAAAAAATATTAAGTAACCCGTGTGTTTATGATCCCCATTACCCAGTTTCGCTTCTCAATTGAACTGTAAACTATCCCTTTTGGGTTGAGTGACTTACACATACCAACCGAACTTTTTAAAATGTCAAAATGTTATGAAAGTTTGTGTCTAAAATAACTACATTTAACAGAATGCCTGAATTGGTGTTTTCAACGTAGCCCTATGCTGAAACATTTAACGCCTTAAAAACGACAACCACGCGAAACACTTAAATCATAGTAAAAAACCACCAATCAAAATCAAACGGGTTCACAGACACACTTATTCAAAACCAAATAAAAATCAAACACGTACCACCATGTCGATAGTTTGGTCGACCAGTGACTCTAGTGGCGTAGAACACGTGTGGGCTTCATAGCGGCGATGTCGGCTATACTAACAAACTTTGTACTAAACATTATGTAAAGAGAAGACATTTTGAGAAATATAGTTAACCTACCATTGCTGAAATACTGCAATCTGATGTGAGAGGAATAAAACTTAGACGTTGCTCTTCATTCAGGTCCCATACCATGGTTGATGAAATTCCACCTGAAGCATACTCAACCATAAAATAAACTTTAGAAATCAGATCAATTCTGTAGATCAAACCAGGTCAGATACGATTCAGTTTAAACACACTCGGTTTCAAGATCAAAACAGCAAATTACCTGTGGAAGATAGTAAAAAACAAAATTTCAACAAATATTTGAAAAGGGCATGATTACTATATTATTATACATTTTTACTTTTCCATTTATTTGATTAAAACGAACAAAAAAATCATGTTTATATTTTTCATCTAATAAATTCGTGATCAGAACAAACTTTCCACCAATAGTCAATATAAAAGAATTATTAACAACTGAATGAATCTTTGAAGTCCCCTGGATGTGTTTCTTTTAGCCATTTACTACAGTTTTGACTAAAAAGAATTATCACATTCCAACTGTTAAGATAAGACAAGCCTTCAACATATCATTTTTTTTGTAATTAATACAGTTAACAGATATGAAGAAACCCTAAAACCCCAAATCAAAACCTTAGATAAGGGGCAAACCTGGAGTTAAAGAGGCGGTGATTTAATGACATCTCGTTCTTGTAATCACAGTGACCAGTTCCGTCGCTGCCCCAAATTAAACCTTATAGAAGGGGCAAACCTGGAGATGAAGAGGCCAACACTGTTAAACATCAATTACAAAACCTACGATTCACCAAGAATACCGGCAGATAAAAACCTCCATTTAACCACCCAATCTGAAGAAACCCACAGAAAAAAACACGAACAGAAGAAATAAAGAAGATCTCATGCGAGGATTACCGAACAACAAATTGGCCGCCGTGGTGGCGGAGGAAGCTGTTCCCATCTCTTCCTCTCTCTAAAATCTGCACCCAGCCACCGTCCTCACTCATCTTGTTCAAAAGCAGCGGCAATGAAAGGAGGAGACGCTGTCTCTGGTTCAGGTCGAAACCGCAGTCGCCAGAGTGAAAGGAACTGTCTAAATACCACCAAATCTAGGGCTCATATCTGTATTGTCTATGTGAAAGCACCAGAGGCGGTGTTTTTTGGTGGGTATTGTCAGGTATGGCAGATGAGGGCGCATGGTTAATTGGTGACGAAGCCATCACCGCCCAAATGGGCCAATATGACCTGAGCAACACAATATTACCCAATGAATAGGTGCCAGACAAGCACATGGCACTATTCATTACTGTTCAATCACTTTCATTTTTAATATTTACGAGTTAAAAGATTCATGATCCTGTTATTTAGCAGGGTATTTGCGGGTCCCGTGAATTTTCTGGCAGTGGGGTCTCATGATTAACAAAAGTCAAACAACATGAAAAAAAACTGTAGGATGTGTTCACTATGCAAAGCATAAACTTTATTGAAACTTGATACCCATTTATTAGTTAGGCCCCCAAACCACAAACTAAAGATCTAAAAACTTCAGCAAATTGCTTATGATTTAACAAATAAGGTTGATGTTAGAGAGAATGTTATCTCCTACAATGCAGCTTAAGAGCTAAGTTATATTATCGCTCGGTGTATTATGAATTGCTGACCAATTTTGATAATAACATAAAGTTAACTTAAACAAACCCTAAACATTCAGCATATTCCATTGAAAAAAATAAATGAATCAAGCTCAATAATATTACCAAATAGCCCCTAAAAGCAGCCTGTGCTTTTGTGGCAGCTTGCTCTAGCTTTATTTTATCCTCACAATTTGATGCATTTGATTCCACATTAATTCTTGAATCTTCAGCTGTATCGGGCATTAAGCTGGCACTCGAACTCTTCTCTAGTTCTGTACGTTCTACGATTGAAGAAGTAACGGGACGCACTGGGCTAGAGATAACCATAGAATCAGTGCCAAAATCCTCGGATTTTGCCTTACCAGATGTCTTAATTTCTGAGGTAGCATCCTTCAAGAAATAGTATGGTATCGGGATTAATTTGTCAATCACAATAATAAAATAAAATAAAAATGTATCTCCTCAGTTGATGTGTATAAATAGTATTTTCTTACTTTGGAGAGATTAGATTTCGATGACTTCTTCCCGAAAAGCACATTTTTGATCCACTTTCCAGGAGACTTCCCCATTGTCAAGTTAGCTGCTGTAGACAACTGTTAATAAAACTGGAATGGAACCAGAGACATAAGTATATAAACGAATAATCTACCGTTCCTACATAAAAAGACTAAAAATTGAACATTAAGCATGTTGATGCATAGAGGATTGTTGTTTGAATTCAATTTATTTTTTCCCTAACTGTTAATGTTTGAACAGTAATCATCCTGATGCTAACTGCTAATTTCCACTTGTGTTCCATATCATAAACCATCTTTATCAAAAGAATCCCATCACACAATGTTAAAATTACACAACATGTTCAAATTAAGTTTATAACAATTTTTAAACATATAGAATTTAACTGGTCACTACCCATACAGAAAAACAGAATCTACGCATTTCCAGCTACAACTGGATATACAAAAAAGATATATAAACAAATCTGAGCGGTGAAAAACAAACCATGTCTCTGAAATACAATCAATTTCCATTCAGTACTATGTAAAATTGTAGATAACAACTTAACAAAATAGCATTAGTAACAATAATAAACCAATTGCAAACACCTGCAATTCAGTACTATGTAAATAGCATGAGTAGCACTTAAAAACAAAGTGCAAACACCTGCAATTCAATAATATGTAAATTCAGGTGTCCAATGCAAGATCTGCATATCCAAAACATAATCATCAGAAAAAAAAATACACTATAAGCTAAGTAAAATGTAGATGACAACTTAACAAAATAGCATGAGTAACAGCAATACACCAATTGCAAACACTATACACAAAATCACTATCAATTAACTGCAAATTCTCTAAATCTCAAGTGAACTATACGATATCTGTATATCCAAAACATAATTATTATAAAAACTACACTATAAGCTAGGTAAAATGTAGATAACAACTTAACAAAATAGCATGAGTAACAGTAACAAAGCAATTGCAAACAACACACACACAAAGCGGAATTTGATGTGCCCAAAACCCTGTTAAAGTTTGAGTCACCGCGTCTAGGGGCAACCAGAACCCAGCCGTCGCATCTGAGAGCATCACCCCCGACCACCGCCGTTCCGTCGAACAATTAAGAGAGAGAGAAATAACACATCTTCAAACCCAACCACTTTACTAGAAGCTAAGACCTAAGAGATTATGAAGATCAAACACAAATCATATATAAACACACTAAGAAAGCGAGAAAGAAAAACAAACCAACCAGAAGGTGACCCTTTCTCGCGTTTCCGGAGACGAAAGCCACCGCCGTAACCACCGTCACCTGCCTCCACTATAGCACATGACCCCACCGAAGTCTTTCCTAAAGAGATATCACCGCTGCCGGTTTCTACATCTTGGAATCTGTGGGTAGAGGCAAGCACGCGCCGAGGTCTGGTCGCCGGCTCCGATCTCCTTCTCTGATTCTCCCGTAGTTTCTGTCTCTCTGATGAATTTGAAGGAGAAAAAAGTGATGAGAGGAGGTTGGGGAGGAGAGAAGAGGACGTGTGTGTTTTACTATTTATTAGGGTTGTGACGTGGCCCAGGTTACTATTCATAAGCTTGTGTTTTTAATATATAGGATAATGCTCCTGTTGAGAGAAACGAAAAAGAGGTTCGATCGCTATGTAGGTTATTACAATCGTGATAGCATCCAATGGTGCTTCGATGACGACGAACTCATGTGTCATGTCAAATAATAGTTGTCGTTGGGCTGCAGTGGTAGTATGTGGTTGTGGTAAATAGAAGGTTGAAATAACCTTTCGTGAGATGGTTTTCAATGTGATTAAATAATTAACCCTCGATTTGTTCATAAAGAAATCAAATAAAAGAAAAAAAAGGTTTACTAAATAGGGGGAAGGATCCACTAAAAAGTGGATTTTGCCTAAGTAGCCTAAGAATGATTGTGATGATGACATGTGTCACTCCTAATAAGTAGGAATGAAGGGCATTTTGGTCCTTATAAATAGGAGTAAAAATGACATGTGGCACCCCTTTTGTTTTTTAAAAATACAACAAAAAATCTAGTACAAAAAAATTTAGCACAAAAATCTAGTACAAAAAATATAGCACAAAAAATATAGTACAAAAAAATATAGCACAAAAAAATCTAGCTCAAAAAAACATAGCACAAAAAAATTCAACAAAAAATGCAGTACAAAAAAATCCAGCACAAAAAATTGAGAAAAAAAAATTTAAGACAAAAAAAATCAGCACAAAAATCTAATACAAAAATCCAGCACAAAAAAAAATGTTATACAACATAGAAATACGACACATTTTAGTCGGTTTTTTTAGTTTTCATATTTTATATAGCAATATGGTACTCAAATTAAAGATAAAAAGACGCTCGATTTTACGGTGAAATTTTTATGAAAAAATAATGTCGTATAAAAAAGTTATGAACGTTTAAAAAACGGGGGTGGAATATGCATGTGCCTTGCATGTGGAGAGGGAAAGTCCATAAATAGGATTTTCGCAAGATACCCTTGCACTCCTCATTTCTCCTACACTTTCATCTTAACCATTGATTTAAAAAATGAATGGTTAAGATTCCTTCGCATCCTACTTAAGCAAAATAAACTTTTTATTTGATCTTACCCCTACTAAATAGTGACTCCCTTAAATTATTATTCGGTTCCTCACTTCAACCCAACTCATTCACAAAAATAGTGCCTCCCTTAAATTATTATTCGGTTCCTCACTTCAACCCAACTCATTCACAAAAAATAGCTAGTGACTAATCACTCTACTTAACTAACTACTACACGTTTAGGGGCTGTTTGGCAACTTCTGAATTGTTAAGAGCTGAATCAATAAGAGATCTGAATCATTAAGTGTTGAACCAGTAAGAGGTCTGAATTATTACAAGAAGATTATAAATTATAAGTTTAAGATGCAATTTCTTTTATTCATTTGTAATAGTTATACAAAGATTTTATATAAATTTACTGAGCTTATATAAATAGTTTATTTATCCAACATTATATATTGATTTAGATTCATATAGTAGGATTCATATAAATATTTATCTACATTTAGATATTTTGTTTAACAATCAGTTTTATAAATGTTTAGATGAATATATATATATATATATATATATATATATATATATATATATATTTAGGATCGTTTGTTATGAAGAAGATTAAACATGAAAACAATATGAATTAATTTAAAGAGATGGCAACATAAATAAGCATGATATAATTTTAAAATATACCTGAATTTATTGATTGAAAATCTTGATTACAATTGATTTCCTTACAATCGGGAGGAGCAACTATAATTTGAAAATCTAAAGACTTTGAACATAGAGAGGTTGATAATACAAGTTTTGGATTTGAAGGTTTTTTTTCATACATAAGAAAAGATATAAGAAAAGGTGTGTTTTGCTTCATTAATCTACTTCCCTTTTATAGATGAAGTAAAAGGGTCTTCATAATTGATTCTTGAAAGGAGCTTCCGTAAGTAGTGGCTTTTGTTGAAAATGTTCTTAAAGTTATTTGTCTTCTTTGAGAATTATTTGCACCATCTTTGAAAAAATGGAAAGTTGGTTGTCTCTTTGTTGAACAATCTTCCATTATTAAAAAGTAGCTTGTCTCTTTATTGAATTATTTGCTCCACTTTTGAAAATAAGAAAAGTTGATTGTCTTCTTGTTGAATTATTTTGCACCATTTTTCATGATTAGAAATCTTGAGCATCTTCACTATCTCTTGTCGGCCAAAAAATATGAGAAATAATATTTATATATATATATATAGGGGACCGCTAAAATGAAAACCACCTCCAGTTGTAAGAACCGTAAGAACCACTCTCCACCAATCACAATAAAGGGTATTTTGGTCATTTCTTTCAAAATGTCTAATCTTTATCTCTCTCTTCATTTATTGTAGCTGGCTTTAATATATCTCTCATCTCTCTCACCTATCTCTATCTCTCTTAAAATCCACATTCACCATCACTATCTTCAAAAAAAAAAAAAAAACACAGGCCACTCTTACCTCTCTCTATCTCTCTTAAAATCTAGATCTAGTACACCTTTGTCTCTCATTTTCTCTCTTCCTTCATCTAGAACCAAAAAGAAACACAGTGCACTTTTTTAAATCCCCTCAGCAGAGAGAACGGTGGTGCCACGATTTCTAGACCAGATCCAACGACCAGATGTTGAAGTGTTGTATGAAGGTGGTGCCACGATTTCTAGACTAGATCCTGTCTCGGTGGCTATGTCTACCAGAGGACCGGCGACGGTGGCGTTTCAGCGGCGGCGGTAGTCGGGGGATATAAAGGTGCAGGTGGAAGAGGACAACGTTTTGGTGATAAGCGGAGAGAGGAACCGAGAGGAATAGAAGGAAGGAGTCAAGTATGTGAGGATGCGAGGAGTCAAGTATGTGAGGATGCAAGCTGGAACACCAGTCAGTATGAGGATAATGCGGATATGAGGATGGTGATTAGACATCGAGATCTAGCGGAAATTGTTGGTTCGATTAAAGAGTATTTTGATAAAGCTGCTGATGCCGGTGAACAAGTGTCTGAGATGCTTGAAACCGGTAGAGCCCAGCTCGACCGAAGTTTTCGTCAATTGAAATGTAAGTGGGTTTTTTTTGTGCAATTTGGGCATGATATGTTTTGAATATTGAGATTGCAGAATTGTTAATTCAAAACTTTTTTTTTTAAATGGGTATAATTTATCTTGAATTTTGAGATTGGGTTGCAAAATTACTAATTTAGGTTGTTATTTTTTAATTGAGATTGGGTTGCAAAATTACTAATTTAGTTTTTTTAATTGAATTGGGTTGCAAAATTACTAATTTATTAATTTTTTTTTCAGATTGGGTTGCAAAATTACTAATTTATTTATTTATTATTATTTGGAATTGGGTGTGATTTATATAGAATTTTGAAATTGGATTTGGATTGCAGAGACGGTGTATCATTCAAGTGGGATGTTGAGTAACTTGAATTCAAGCTGGACATTGAAGCCGCCATTGGCTTCGGCTCGGTCTCGGTTCAAGTCTTGCGGTTCGGTCTCGGTTTGAGTTGGTAGAATGTAGTGTAAAAACGTAAAACGTAAAAGGTAAAACGTAAAACGTAAAAGGTAAAAGGTAAAATGTAAAACCTAAAAAACGTAAAACGTAAAACCTAAAAATGTAAAACGTAAAAACGTAAAACGTAAAAACGTAAACACTAAAACGTAAAACGTAAAAACGTAAAAACGTAAAACGTAAAACTTAAAACGTAAAACTTAAAACGTAAAACTTAAAACGTAAAAAATTGAGTTAAAAAATTTTATCCCGTAAAATGTAAAGTTTTTTTTGAAAAAAAAACGGGCCGTAAAATACGGAACGTAAAAAACGGCACGAAAAAACGGGGCTAAACGGGGCGTAAAAAAAATTGGGCGGAGACGGGGCGTAAAAAAATTGGGCGGAGACGGAGCGTAAAAACGGCGCGCAAAAAACGGTGTGCAAAAACGGCGTGCAAAAAAACCGGCGCGAAAAATAAATCTGTCTTGTTAAAAATTCTGAATTTAAAATGGCTTCTAATAAAAAATTTGTTTAAAAAATCCAACTATTATAATAATACAAAAAAAATAATAAAAAATAATAAAGACAAAAAGACAAAAAAAAAGAAATTTTACTAAACTGCTCTTTTGCATTAAAATATTAAAAACATAATAAGACAAAACGTATTTAATATTCATTTTAACTACTTTTAATCTCATCCATCCATCTCTTTGATCTAGTGGCTAGGAACTGGTTCTCTCGGTTCTTACAACTAGAGGTGGTTTTCATTTTAGCGGTCCCCTATATATATATATATATAGGGGAAGGTTCATTTAAGAAGAATATTCTTTCAAGAAGAAAACTAAATTAATCTAGGCCTTATATTTTTTTGATCAATGGTTGTGAATCAATATATTATTGTTGTCCACTTTCAATTAATGTTTTAATTAATAAAGGTAGAATAGACAATTTGATGTATAACACTATTAAATATTATAAAAGGTTACTCCAATCTCATTAATGTCACCATAATTTTCTCCTTTACCATCATTAATGTGTTGGGTCCTACACCAATTTTATAAGGAGTGACTAAATTATTTAAAGTGTTGTGTCCTACACATATAATATTATATGTCGAAAAATTATTTAAAAGTGTTGGGAACCTACACATTTTGTACCCTACACCAAAACATTGTTTTCTTGGTGTAGGAAACGTTGTTAGTATGGTGTAGAAAACATTGAATATGTAGGATCATGTGCATGAATGTTTTTTTTTGTGTGTAAGGTGCACAACTATTTTATAGGATAGACTCATTAAATGATTATGGTTTATTAATTTAAATAGCAAAAATAAAGGTAGACTAATTAAATGATTGGTTTAAATTACCTTTGTACCCTTTTATTCTTTTTATTCTTAATTTGTGATTCTTCTCATTTGAACTCTCCACTATATATATATATATATATATATATATTTTACATCAGATCATATGGGTCTTGAGAATCTTGAAAAACTTCAGTCCCTGGAGATGAATGTTTTGATGGGGATGGAGACTGTCGAATTTCTTTGACTATCTTTAAAAAATTTTCTGGAGAATTGAGACCTGAAAGTCTTTGAATATACTCTTGATCTTCATCGCTGGCTTTGATGTCTCGAATTGGATACTTTAGACTTCTTTCATATTGAGTGGTTAATTCTTTATAATACTTGGTAACTGCTTGAGAATCTGCTTTAGTGATGATAAACTTATTCAACCATTTACATCTGTATTGTCTAAAGAGCAATGGAGGAGAAAGTTCTGTAGGACTTTCTTCTTGAAAATTGTAAGTCCATAAACAAATCCATGGAATTCTGAAAACGCTCATAAACTGTAAAGTATATTCGAAAATTGGTGTTCCATCATGTTGAAAAAATACTCTACGAATCTTGAAAATGCCTTTGAAATTTCTTTAGGAAAAGCTTCTGGAATAATTCCCATATATTTAAACCATTTGACAAACCATCTTGGATAAATATTTGAAAAATCTTCATCAAATTGGAAGAACCAAGAATGATTAAAGTTTCTTAGAAGAAATGTATATTCCCATGCATCTTGATAACCATAATAGTTATATTGAGGATAAGCACTAAAATTTGAAAGGGTTTTTGAATTATAGGGCTTAGAATTCCAATCTTCTAAAGATAAAACCTTTAAAATTTTTACTTGGCTATAGGCGATTTTAGAAGGATCTCCACTATTAAAATTGTGTCGAATAATAACTGACTCTGAATCTTCTAAAATTGCTTGATAATAATCTCTGGTCTTGTATTCGTCCTTGAAAAAATGGCATCCTCTTGGATAAATGAAGTCGATTAAGGAAAAAAAAACTTTTGCTAACCTTTTCAATTTCCAATGGTTCTAGAATTTTGATATTTTTTATTGGGGTTGATAGAATAAGGAATAGTGGCTGGAGAAGAGCTTGAAGGAGAGGCAGGTTTAGAAAGTTTTGTGAAAGAAGGAGATTGAATAATGGGTTTTGATTCAAGATTTTGAATAATGGATGAAAATGGAGGTCTAGGTCTGGGCACTGGGGATAAAGGGGCGAATCTGTTTTGAATATTAGGTAATAAGGGAAATTGTTGCAAATGGGTTGGTCTTGATGGAGAACTTGGAGAACTTGATAATTGAGATTTTGAGAATTGTTGTTTTGAGAATACAATCTTTTTTGTAGAATCAGAGTTGCTCATATTCCCTGTAAAAATTCTCTAGATAAAAAATCTGGTAAAGAATTATTTTCTCCTTTTATAAATTCTATTTGAAAATCAAAATTGCTTAATAATGCTTGCCATCTTGCAAAAACTTGTTTTGAAATCAAAATTTTAATATCCTTTTCTAAAATATATTTTGCAGATAAACAGTCGATTCTTAATAAAAATGGTTTCATATATAAATCATCTTCAAACTTTTTTATACATAAAACTATACTTAAAATTTCTTTTTTAATTGTAGAATAATTATTTTGAGTATCATTCCATGCACCTGAATAATATCTAACTAAACTTTCTTTATTATTTAATTCCTGTTTTAGTATTCCTCCAAATCCTAAGTCACTTGCATCGGTTTCTACAATTAGTTTTGCATTAGGGTGGGGGATATGTAAACATGGTAAACATTTTATTTTTTCCATGATATATTTTACTATATCTGTATGTTCTTGAGTCCATGGTTTTGGATTCTTTTTTAACCGGTCATATAAAGGTTTACATATAATTCCTAAGTCTTTGAAAAAGTCATGAATATAATTTAAACATCCTAAAAATCTTTGCAATTTCTTTTTATCTTTGATTTCATTTGGAAATTTATTTGAAAATTCTAAACTTCTGTTAATAGGTTTTATTGTTCCTCGAATAATATTATGTCCTAAAAATCTTATTTCTGTTTGGAAAAAGACTCATTTTAGAAGGTGATACTACTAATCCATTTTTATGAATAATATTGTAGAAATCATTTAAATGTTTAAAATGTTGATCTAAGGAATTTGAAAATATTAAAACATCATCTATGTAAACGATTGCATAATTTCCTAATGGTAAAATGATATCATTCATTATATTTTGAAATTCTGAAGGAGCATTTTTAATCCAAAGGGCATTACATTCCATTCATAGTGTCCAAATGGTACATTGAATCCAGTTTTATATCTATCTTCTTCAGCAATTTGAATTTGCCAAAATCCGGACTTCATATCAAATTTAGAAAATATTTTTGAATCATAAATCTTTTTTAATAAATCTCTTTTATTTGGTATAGGATATCTAATCCATTCTAAAACTTTATTTAATGGTTTATAATTTATAACTAATCTAGGAGCTCCTCTTTCTATTTCTACACTATTTTGAACATAGAAGGCAGAGCAAGACCAAGGGGATTTGGATGGTCTTATCAGCCTTTTATCTAATAATTCTTGGATTTCTTTCTTACAATATCCTTCTAATTCTTAAGACATATGCATAGCTTTAGATTTTGTTGGAATATTTTTCTCATTAAAATCTTTAATATAAGGTAATCTTACAACATGTTGTTTTCTTTCCCAAAAAGCATTTAGAATATTTGCACAGACATTATCTTTAAATTTACTCTCAGTTTCTTGTATCATTTTATCTTGCAATTGATTCTTTATTCTAACATGATCAATTTCTTCAATTAAAAATTCATTTTGTTTTTCTTTTAAGCTTAAAATATTTATTTGTTTTGAAGTAATTGGATGGGCAAATTCAAAGCAAATCTTTTTATTTAACACCTTAATACTTATTCCTTTTTCTTCAACTGTAAAAGGATATAATTGAGTTATGAATGGGAGTCCTAATATAATTTGAGATGTCAAATCCTTTACTAGAACTAATTGAGTTTTATAACAATAGTTTTCTTTGCAAATATGAACATTTGATAATTTATATTTAATTTTTAATGGGTTTCCATTGGCTCCAGATAATCTATATGTAGTCTTTTCATAGTATTTTGTTGGTATTAAACCTTCTTGAATACAATTCATATTAGCACCACTGTCAATCATGGCAACTAAGGTTAATCGAAATTCATTATTGACTATTATATTTAATTTAGTATACCATTTTTGAGAAGTTAATCCTTTTAAATGATTTATTTTTCCTACATTTTCAGTATCATTTTTAGTATTGTTTTCTTCATCCTCTTTATTTTTCTCTTTTTCTAATTCTTTAATTTGTAATTTTATTTCTCGAATTTCTTCTTTAATATTTTTTAATTCTATTTGTAAATCAGTTATTGTAACAGGATTTTCTTTTATTTGTTTTATTTGAAATCTTTGACATATTTCACTGAAATTATATACTTTTTCTTCCTTTTCTATTGGTAATTTATACTTTTCTTTTAATTGTTTTAAATATACTTGTTTTACTTCTTTATCATCAATTTTTTCTAATAATTCGAATAGGTCTTTATTATCTGCTGTTAGAGAATTTATTGTACCATCAATTTCACAAATACAAGGACCAATGCATTGACATGTATTATCTTCTGAACTACTTTCTGAATCAGAAACTTCAATATAATTTAAATCATTATCACTATAGTCTGAAATACTGTTTTCACTTGAATTATCATAAATAAGTATTTTATTTATTTGTTCTTTTAATTCATCAGAAATATTTAACTCGTTTATCTTTTTCTTAGTATAACAATCTTTTGAATAATGTCCCTGTCTTCCACATTTATAACAAATAACAATATCTTGTTTACCTTGTTTTTTCTTTTGAAAATCATTCTTATCTTTATAATATTTTTGTTTATTTTTAATATATGGCTTTCTTTTATAGTTCTTCTTGATAAATGGTTTAGGAATTTTCTTTTTAGCTTTAGAAGGAGTTTTAAATGGTTCTAGTCCATATTGTTGACAAAAACTTTCTAATTCCTTATGGCCTTGGATACCATCCTTTTTTATTTTTTCTTTTAATCTTAAATCATTACATATTTTTAATCCTTCTTGATTTATATAATTTATTATTTGACCATAGGATAAGTCTCTATAAGGAATATTATTATTAAAGTATTTTTTAATTTTTTCTCTAATTATTTCTGCAAATAATTTTGGTAACCCAGCTATAAATCTTTCTTTCCAATAGGCTTCTTTGCAATCTTCTCTAGTCATAACTTTTGAAAGAAATATATCTTTATACCATCTAAAATCTTGTAATTTTCTACACGTCAAATTTAATAATATTAAAGAATTTCTTTCTTGATAATCTATTGGATTTCCAATAAAATGTTTGATTATAGCAAACACTAAAGTATTAATTATATCAGGTATTTCTGTTGGCGTTTGAACATTATTTTCTGTTTTAATAATTAATTTTTTAGCATTTTGAATTAATTGTCTTTCTTCTTCTGTAAGATACTTGTCCCACCATCCTTTAAGAATTCCAGTAAAACCAGAAACTATCATACCAAGAATTTGTGACTCATTATTTCCATTTGCTTTATATGCATTGGCTGCCATTATCATTTCTTGTAATAGATTAAGAATTTGATGTTCTGTTTGACCTTCTATATTCTATTCGTATAGAGAAGTTCCATCATATTCTGCTTGAGCTAAAGTATGTCGTTCTTCAAATTGTAAATCAGGTGGAGTAGGTCTAGGGTAATAATTTCTTGTTTCAGGCCTAGTAGTATAAGTATTATTTTTTGAAAAATGATAATTTCCTCTTTTAATTTTGTTTATAGAATCTTCTATCTGAAAATCATTAAATTGTTCTGCAATATTTTGAATTTCTTGATCTGAAATAACATTTATACTTAGTTTTGAGATTTTTGAGGAAATATCTTGTAACATATCTTGTTGTTTATTTAGACGTATTGGAATATCTATACTATATGGTTTAAATATTGGATTTTCAATAGTTTCAGTTATTATTTTAGTATTTGAAGTACTAGGTTGATCTAAATTATTTCTATTATTGGTTTCTATTTTAGTATTTGAAGTACTAGGTTGATCTAAATTATTTCTATTATTGGTTTCTATTCTCTCTAATTGTTCTCCTATGGTATTTAATTTTTCATTAGTGTAATTATTTTGAAAAATAATTGCTTTTACATTTTTATCTATATCTTCCTTAATGTTTGCTAAAGGCTTTGCAACATATTCTTTATTTTCATTTTTTATTTTTATATCCGTATGTGGAGGGTGTATACTAGTAATATTCTCATATTTTTTCTATAATTGTATAAGTTTTGGTTATAGTATTACTAACAGATATATTTTCAATAAATGGATACTCAATTTTATTTTCTATACAGTAAAGAAAAAACCAGGAGAAAAATGGAATATTTTCATCATTTTCACACATATATAATTGCCAATCAACCTCATGTAAAAATCTTTCATCTTCATTAAATGTAGAAAAATACCATATTAAATTTTTATTATTATACTTATTGAACATTTCATCTTTTAAATATTTTAACATTTCTATATCCATAAGTAACAAGTTGTGCTTGAAATTTTTTCTATAAGTTTTACTCTATAATTATTTTCTTCTCTTAATTTCTTTTCTAAAAATAATATATAGTTAGAAGACTGAAGATATGGTTTAGACGTATAGTTAGAGTAATGATAAGGGTCGGATGGAAGCATGTTGCATGGATTTTTATATTCTTCTAATCTTTCTCTTAAATATTTTATTCTTCTATTACACAGTTTCAAAAACCAAATATTATTATTTCTACGAGCTTGAACTTTTGAATCACTCATTGTATATCTTCATAATTTTCCATATCAGACTTGGTTGGGACGTAAGTATTATTATCACTATCATTTTCTTCATATAGTGGTCTTGGAATAGTATTTGAAAAATCAACACCTTTCATTTTCATTGATAAACTTCTTCTAAATAGACTTTCATCAAAAGTATTTCTAGAAGTAGTTATTCCTATAGAATGCCTTGGTAAAACATTACTAAAAGAAATATCTATTGAACCATCAGAATGTTCTACTATGCTAGATGTTTGATTATCTATCTCTATAGGTTTTAGAGGGTTTATATCTTGTAAATTCCATGTTAATGATTGAGTTATTTCATTCCATTTTAATTTTTTAGGTGTTCTTATTTTTGTATGCATAGTGTTGGCTTCAAAAATAATAGTTTCATCTTTTGGAGATACTAGTTTTGTTTTAGGTTCTATAGTAGTAGTCATAGTTTTATAATATATTCTATATATAATTACTGCAGCATTAGTTTTTTCTTTAAATTATAGGTTTTTAGTTTTAATTGTTAATGTTAAAGTATCTAAAATATGTGGATCAAATAAACCCATTGAAAAGTTTGGGTAGCAATTAAAGTAAATAGGACCATTTGAAATATTGGACTCAGCCATAGCTAGCAAAGAATTATTAAAATTTGTATGTCTTGCATCTCTTAGAATTAGTAAAACAGGAGCATCAATTCCTAATCTGAACATAGGTTTAATGGCGACTTGAACTAATCCTATGTGTAGAAATTTATATAATTTTCTATGTCTTTTAATAGCTTCTACTGATAATAATTGCATGTTTTGATACTCTTTATTAATAGGTATAGTTTGTTCATGAGTTTTTATAGAATAATCTTGTAAAAAATCAAAAGTACCAATTTTGTAAATAGTTTTAACATCTTGTTTTGGTATACTCCAATTTAGAAGATTGTTTTCAATTTGAGAAATATTAATTTCAACAGAATTCATGTGTAAAGAATTCATGTTTAAGTCTTCTTCATCATTATCATTGGTATTTGAGCTATAATCTCGTTTAGAAAAGAATTTTGATAACTGATTCATTATAATTATTACTCTTTAATTTTTTAAAGTAGAGCTTTTACTGAGGGGACACCCCCATATCGTCGTGGTCCAGCTGCCCATTCATGTCTTTTTTGGCATAATTGTTAGTGCAGTTGTCTGTCGACTTCATCTTCGTTCGAGTCTTAGATTAGAACTGATAGATTAGAGCACGTAAAACGAGAAATGGGATTATAGGTAATTCCGCTCAAAATGACACAAAGTCATTTCAAGCGAAATCAGGTGGAAAGTTCAAGCGAAATCATAAATCTTATTCCGCTTGAATGCTATTTCGCTTGAGAATGTTATTCCGCTTGAAGCACGTTCAAGCGGAATCACATGCCTATAAATACTCATTCAAGCGAGATCAGTTGTAACCTTCTTGTTTCCGACGCCGAGGTGCTGTCGAAGTGTCTACGTGCTGTAAATTGCTTCTAGATCAATAAACGAGACAGTTAATAGTGATTCTAGTGTTATACAAGCTAAACAAAGACAGAATCAATGAATTCCGCCTCTGATTCTGTCTGAGCACTCTTCTGATCGATTCGTTAGGTCGTTTCACGATCCTACATGTGGTATCAGAGCTCAGGAGGAAGAGTTCTTACTGTTTAGCTCGTTTTCGCTGGAAAATTCTGATTTCTACACCTTCTTTTCAAAATTAATCAAGTTTTCACGGTTAAAATGGACTGATTTTTACATATAGTGTGCGAAACATTGAATTAACAAACCCTTGAAAGAATCAGACTTAAAATCGGCCTAGAACTTGATCAATTTTGCCAAAAACAGATCGAATTGATGATGTCAGCAACATTTCAAGCGAAATTAGCAGGTTAATTCCGCTTGAAATCGTTATTCCGCTTGAATGGATGATTTCGCTTGAAGATGCTTGATTTCGCTTGAACTACTTATTTCACTTGAACATTACATGTGATTTCGCTTGTAATGTGATTCCGCTTGAGTCTGTTTCAAGCGGAATCAGAAATCTATAAATAGGTGTTAGACTGTTTCATTTGGAGCGGAATTAGAGAAGAGTGTTTCCGACGGCGAAGCTCTGTCGAAGTGTCGTCTTGCTGTAAAACTTTTCTAGATCAATAAACGAGACAGTTAATAGTGATTCTAGTGTTATACAAGCTAAACAAAGACAGAATCAATGAATTCCGCCTCTGATTCTGTCTGAGCACTCTTCTGATCGACTCGTTAGGTCGTTTCACGATGAATATAAATTTGAAAATTGTTAAATTTGTGAAATTTACTTTTGGGTAGAGACTGTGCAGGTTTCTGTGATATATAGCCAGATTCTGATACCTGAGGACTCTGTGATTTTAACAAGCCAGACTGCGACCCCAGCAAATCGAAAGGGGGGAGTCTGAAGACATCCGAATAGAGATTATTTGTTCGAGGAGAGTATGTTTAACAAGTTCTAAACATGATGAGCATGAAGTGAGGGGGAGCTTGTGTTTAAATGAGAAAAGTTTTTGAATTTACAAGTGGTTCATCAGAAATTATCATTGATAAATCATTCTGGAAAGATACCTGCTTGTAGTATATAAATTTGTCAAATTTTAAATTTGTGAAATTTATTGTGAGGTAGAGAATGTGCAGGATTTCTGAGTGATAGAGAGGCAGGTTCTGATATCTGAAGACTCTGTGACTTCAACAAGCCAGACTGCGATCCCAGCAAATCGAAAGGGGGAGTCTGAAGACATCCGAATAGAGATTATTTGTTCGAGGAGAGTATGTTGGTGCTGATGAAGAAAGAGCGATCAGACTGATAAAGACTGAAGACGTTGAAGACTCGACACTTAAGACTCGTCAACATTCGAGGGGGAGTCTGTTGGTGCATGCGTCTGTCGACTTCGTCTTGTATCGAGTCTTGCATTACAATTGGCACGAAGTTCGAGATTTCAAGTATAAAGGCTAATTCCGCTCGAAGCATGTTATTCCGCTTGAATGGATGATTTCGCTTGAAGATGCTTGATTTCGCTTGAACATTACATGTGATTTCGCTTGTAATGGATTCCGCTTGAGTCTGTTTCAAGCGGAATCAGAAATCTATAAATAGGTGTTAGACTGTTTCATTTGGAGCGGAATTAGAGAAGAGTGTTTCCGACGGCGAAGCTCTGTCGAAGTGTCGTCTTGCTGTAAAACTGTTCTAGATCAATAAACGAGATAGTTAATAGTGATTCTAGTGTTATACAAGCTAAACAAAGACAGAATCAATGAATTCCACCTCTGATTCTGTCTGAGCACTCTTCTGATCGACTCGTTAGGTCATTTCACGATCCTACAATAATGCTAATCCAACCGACAATCGACAGGGCTTACCAACACAGTTCTTCCCCCCTTTAAAATTTCAGGGCTAACAATCATAATAAATTAGTTATTAAAACAGTTTCTAAACAGAGACATGGCTCTGATACCAAAACGATTTAGGATCGTTTGTTATGAAGAAGATTAAACATGAAGACAATAGGAATTAATTTAAAGAGATGGCAACATAAATAAGCATGATATAATTTTAAAATATACCTGAATTTATTGATTGAAAATCTTGATTACAATTGATTTCCTTACAATCGGGAGGAGCAACTATAATTTGAAAATCTAAAGACTTTGAACATAGAGAGGTTGATAATACAAGTTTTGGATTTGAAGGGTTTTTCATACATAAGAAAAGATGTAAGAAAAGGTGTGTTTTGCTTCATTAATCTTCTTCCCTTTTATAGATGAAGTAAAAGGGTCTTCGTAATTGATTCTTGAAAGGAGCTTCCGTAAGTAGTGGCTTTTGTTGAAAATGTTCTTAAAGTTATTTGTCTTCTCTGAGAATTATTTGCACCATCTTTAAAAAATTGGAAAGTTGGTTGTCTCTTTGTTGAACAATCTTCCATTATTAGAAAGTAGCTTGTCTCTTTATTGAATTATTTGCTCCACTTTTGAAAATAAGAAAAGTTGATTGTCTTCTTGTTGAATTATTTTGCACCATTTTTCATGATTAGAAATCTTGAGCATCTTCACTATATATATATATATATATATATATATGGTGGGGTTCTAGAGTGAACACTAATGTATTTGTGAACTGAGTGAACAAATCTTGGTCATTGATTTACACACGTAGATGGCTAGGATTTAATCACCAAATCGTAAAATACACTAGTGTATCTCATCATCAAATCCTAGCCATTGATCTACACACATGTATGGCCAGGATTAGTTCGCTCAGTTCGCAAACTACACTAGTGTTCACTCTTGAACCTAATCATATATATATATATATATATATAGAAAAAGTATATTGTACATTATGCCTTAATGTCTGCTGCATACGTGATGACAAAATCGCACATTATGTTACCAAAAATGAAAATCGTATGTTGTGAAAAACCAAATATCGCATGTTATAAAAAAATTAAATTCGCATGTTAAAAAAAATCAAAATTGCATGTTGATACTGGATCGCGTACGCAGCATATGTTAAGACAATTTGTACAATAACTGGCACATATACATATACATATATATATATATAGGAATGGGATCAGGAGGAAACGATTTGAAGTGTGAGAACGGTGAGAACGATTTTTAGCCATATGATCTTTGTGATTTGTGGCTAAGATGATGCGGTGGCATTTTTGTAAATATTGGGAACCTTATAACTATCAGGAGAGGTAAAATTGGAAGATCCAAACAAATGTGCACATGCTAATCATATGCCATTTTCCCCCATCATATTTAAACGCCAATAACCTTTTTATACGTGATTATTTTTCTAAAAAAATAACACCATAAAACTCAGCGTTTTTTTATCTTTCCAACGAGTATACTATTGATATACTTTTCGAGAAAAAAATAAACCGGGTTTTATGGCGTTTTTCTGAACTGGGTGTTTTATGGCGTTTTCTGAACTATGTGTTTTTATGGCGTTTTAACTACGTATTTTGTTGCAACCCCCGACCCCTACCTCGGGAGCGGGAGCCTCGAGAACGCAGAGCTGGTGGTATCGGTGTTTATTAATTTGACAGCGGAATTTAAAACATCAGGATCGTAGTTAGGAAATAAATCTCAGAGTTCCAAAACACCAAACTTTTATAATAAATAAATGGGATAAAACTCATGTTCCATTGATAATACATTTATAGGGATAAACCCTAGTTATTGAAAATAAAATCTTCTTTTGTTTAGGTAACTTTTATAGCCACTTCTTTAAGCTTTCAGTGCTCCATAGCTGGCTTCTTATAGCTTCACATTAAGTTACCTGAAACGCGTTTTAAAAAGATTTTATCAGCATGAAATACTGGCGAGTGCATCCCAGTTTAATCAAAACAAGCTTTTATAACTTTACAGTATTGAGAGCGATTACAATGTTTATATCTACCAATATACTCATTCAGTATTTGTCATGTTGGCAGTTCCATGACTGTGGTCATGTTACTAATTGGCTAACTCATTGTCCAATAGTTACGGATTACTAGTAGTGTATACAAAACCCCACATACCGGGAGCAATTGTAGAATACATAGACTCAATCACTGTAATTATAACTGAAAACATTTGAGGTTTTGTAAAACAGTTTGGGAGAAAAAGAGAAAGATTCACATTGTTGACTTAGGTATTTCTATAGCTTCTTGTTGGTGTTCCTGATTATTATCTATTAAAAATAAACAATGCACACGTGTTAGTAAGATAACCCAAATCACATTAGCGTATACGGGGTATATTTAGAGCGGTTAAGGGTGTTTTTAGAGGGTTGTTATATCCTCTCCACCTTGTTTTAAATCTCGTCCTCGAGATTCACTAGAACAGGTGTGGATATTTTCGTTGCATTTTGGACTCGAGCTCCCATGTGTATTCTAGTCTTCTCTTTGAATCTCATTTTACTTTGACTAAAACTAATCTCTTGTGCTTAAGATTCTTGACCTTTCTATCTTCAATCTGAATGGGTTTTTCTATAAACTTAAGTTTCTCATTTACCTCTATGTCCTGAAGAGGTATCACTAATGATTCGTCTGCTAAGCACTTCTTGAGGTTACATACATGAAATACATCATGTATTCCTTCCATTTCCTCTGGCAATTGTAGCTGGTAAGCTACTGGTCCTATTCTTTTGATAATCTCAAAAGGTCCAACATACTTGGGCTTAGCTTTCCTCTTTTAACGAATCTAATTACTCATTTCCATGGAGAAACCATTAATAATACCCTATCTCTAACTTGAAATTCCAATGGTTTTCGTCGGTTATTTGCATAACTCTTTTGACGATCTTGTGCTGCTTTTAGTCTTTCCTTGACTTGAATAATTTTGTCCATTGTTTCTTGCACTATCTCTAGTCCTAGATAATTGCTTTTCTCCAATCTCTGCCCAACAGACTGGAGTTCGGCATTTTCGTCCATAAAGTGCTTCAAACGGTGCAACATTAATGCTGGTATGATAGCTGTTATTGTAGGAAAATTCTATTAATGGTAAATGATCGTCCCAATTTCCTTCGAAATCAATTACACTGGCTCTAAGCATATCTTCCATTGTCTGAATTGTCCTTTGGCTTTGTCCGTCCGGGGATGATAAGTAGTGCTTAGATTCAACCTGGTTCCCATTGCTTTTTGGAAACTTGTCCAAAAATGAGATGTAAAACAGCTATCTCTATCAGACACAATGGATAAAGGAATTCCATGTAATGAAACTATTTCATTTACATATAACTTGGCTAACTGTTCCATACTGAAAGTTTCCTTCATAGGTAAGAAATGAGCAGATTTGGTTAATCTGTCTACAATCACCCAGATTGTATCGTTACCTTTTCGTGTATTGGGTAATTTGGTAACAAAGTCCATCGTTATTAATTCCCATTTCCAAATTGGTATCTCTAGTTATTGCAATAACCCTAAAGGTTTCTTATGCTCAACTTTAACTTGTGAACAGGTTAGACATTTAGCAACATAGTTTGTTGTATCCTTTTTCATTCCTATCCACCAGAAATTCTTTCTTAAGTCTTGATACATCTTATCATTACCGGGATGTATCGTATACTTAGACTTATGGGCTTCTTCTAAAATTTGGTAACGTAGGTTTCATTGAATAGGTATCCAGATTCTGTTCTTATGGAATCTCCAAATTCCATCTGTTCCTTTTTCTAATTCCTTAAGCATATCTTTTAAACCTCCAGCATCGTCCTTGATTGCTGTTTCTTGTATTTTTCTAATTTGCTCATTTAAATCTATCTGCAGATTTAGTCTGAGAGAGCGTACTCGTTTTGGCTTTTCGTGATACTTTCGACTTAAAGCATCAGCTACTACATTAGCTTTTCCTTCATGATATTGGATATCACAATCATAATCGCTAAGGATTTCCATCCAACGTCTTTGTCTCATACTTAATTCCTTTTGTCCAAAAACATATCTCAAGCTTTTATGATCTGTGAAGACAACAAAACTTATTACCATAAAGATAGTGTCTCCAAATCTTAAGGGCAAAAATTATAGCTCCTAACTCTAGATCATGGGTTGTATAATTCTCTTCATGTTTCTTAAGTTGTCTGGAGGCATAAGCTATAACCTTTTGACGTTACATCAGCACACATCCGTATCCTAACTTAGATGCGTCACAATAGACTATAAAGTCTCCAGTTCCTTCTAGCAACGCGAGTATCGGTGCATTGGTTAACCTTTGCTTTAAAATCCTAAAGGCTTCTTCCTGTTTTGGTCTCCATTAAAACTTAACTGATTTGCAGGTCAGTTTGGTTAATGGAATGGCTATTCTAGAGAAATCTTGAATAAAACATCTATAATATCCTGCCATTCCAAGAAAACTTCTTACTTCTGTTGGTGATTCAGGGACTTTCCAATTGGTAACCGCCTTTATCTTTATGGGATCCACATGAATTCCTTCATGATTAACCAGATGTCTAAGGAATTGTACTTCTTGTAACCAGAATTCGCATTTTGAGAATTTAGCATAAAGTTTTTCTTTTCTCAACAATGTCAGAAGTGTATGTAAGTGCTCTGCATGATCCTCTTTACTCTTAGAGTAAATTAGAATATCATCTATAAAGACAATTATGAATTTATCCAGGTATGACTTACATATCATGTTCATCATGTCCATAAATGCGGCTGGGGCATTGGTTAAACCAAATGGCATGACTGTAAATTCATAATGGTCGTACCTTGTTCTGAAAGCAGTTTTAGGAATGTCCTCCTCCTGTACTTTCAATTGATGATATCCTGAGCGTAAGTCGATCTTAGAAAAGAATCGAGCTCTTTGAAGTTGATCGAACAGATCATCGATTCTCGGTAGTGGGTACAAATTTTTAATCGTAACCTTATTCAATTCCCAGTAATCAATGCACATACGCATCGATCCATCCTTCTTTTTAACAAATAACACCGGTGCTCCCCATGGCGATGAGCTAAGTTGTATAAAACCTTTCTGTTAGTGCATTATGTCTGTAGCTTCCGTCTATATCAAGTCTTATGTATTTTGTCCTGTATGTGTATTTGTATATTTGTATATGTATGTATTTTGTATCTAGACAAAACAGGGAACGGAACGGTAACTGTTAAGTGTAATCCAAATGGTTGACATTTGTCATCCGTACGGATGGCCATCCGATCGGATGACCATCCGATCGGGTGACACCCTCACTTCCCTGTGTTGCCTATAAATAGTGGATTAGGGCTAGTTGTCTAGAACTTTTTGCATGATTGTCAAAGCGAAGCTCTGTCCGATTGTCATCTGGAACTCTTGTATTTTCACATTCTATCAATGAAATTGGACATGTTAAGCATTGAGATTGTTGTTGGTGATTCTCAGACGATGTCGAGGGATTCCGCACCTCGCCATTGATCGATTCGTACCACGTTCGTCTAGAATCGTTCCTGCGTCGGCACTCATGAGTGGTATCAGAGCCACAAGAGGTCGGATCGGAGATAGCTACAGCAGTTTCACTGAGATTTCAGCCGTTTTCAGCAGATTTCAGTCAAATCTCACCGGAGATTCTGACAATTTCATCATCTTCTTCTACATTTCTTGCTGTTTACATACTTTCACACCTAAGAATCAGAAAAACTCAAAATTGACCTAGATTTTACGGACGAAATTGACTAAATTTGGTATCAAACTGATCAGAATTCATAACAGAACAATCCTACAAATTTCAATCAAAAATTCGGACTAAAACACCTTCAAATTGATCAAAAACCATGTTGAGTTCTTCGTTCATGATGACATCATTCATCCGATCGGTTTGCAATCCGATTGGACTGGACTAGATCTTGTTCTCATTTCATTGCTGACGTCATAGCTCATTCGATCGGATTGATATCCGATCGGAGAAGTATTGAGGTTTAAAGGCCAAGTCACTTCGATCGAACGACCATCCGATCGGATCACCATCCAATCGGATAGCCATTCAACACCTGTGCCATCCGACACTTGGTATTTGATTCATTGATTGAACTGTGTCATCCGATCGAACTGCCATTCGATCGGACGTCCATTCGATCCAAGTGTTCAGTTTTTGAAATTTGTGAAATTTTTCTAAGTGTTTGATTTTTTTTTTCAGGATTTCAAAGATGGGAGATGAGTTCTTGAACCCGTTCAGTGATGTTTTCGCGCATAACATAGGAGATACATCTACAAACACAAACACCAACACGAACCAGAAGAATGCGTCAAAGGCGATTGCTGACACACTCAATGTTGATAATGCCTATGGGACATACAACAAACCACCAAAGTTGATGGCAATTGAGGATTACAACCGATGGTCTAACAGGTTTGATGGATGGTTGAAGGCTTTTGCATACACTAGCTGGAGGTGCATGAAAAATGGTTACGATATTACAAGACAAGATTATGAAAACTTGGCTGATAATGAACAGGACATGTTTATTGCTGAACAGAAATGTATTGCCCTACTTCATCAATCCATCTGAGACGATATTATTTCCCTGATTGACTATACTAATTCAAAAGATTTATGGGATAAACTGGAAAAGAAATGTATTGGGGGAGAGGAAATTGTGAAAAAACAAGAAAAGACTGTTGAAAAAGGAGTTTGATTTATTCGCATGTATTAAAAATGAGAGTGTACAACAGATGATTAAAAGGTTTTGCCATCTGAAGGTAGAACTAATCAGATATGGGATCACAATAGCCAAAGATGAGATGCTTGAAAAGTTGTTTGAATCACTGCCAGATGAGAAAGATTGGCCATACTTTGGTCTGGTGCTGAAAAATACCAAACCAATGGCAAGCATGACGATTGATTGGTTGATTAAGAGACTCGAAAGTCACGAATTGGAGATAAAGAAAATGAACAAAGTGAACAGCACAACATATCAACAGAATGTTGAACTCTACTATCGAGGCAGTATGATTCCAAAAGCCACCTCACCAAGAACCGCCTTTACTGCTGAAAGTTCAAACACTATGGGCTTGTTTGGCTAAGCTTTTCAAAACAACTTATTTGCTTTTCTGAAAAGCAAATAAGTCAATAAGTTGTTTTGAAAAACTTTAAAATGGAGCTTTTCAAAATGACTTATTTGCTTATTTGCTTTTCAAAAGGCAAATAAGTAAATAAGTCATTTTGAAAAGCTCAGCCAAACAGCCCCTATGACTCAAGAAAAGAACAGCAGTAGTTCTTCACCAAGCAGCGGTTATCATGGTAATGGTTCTTCTTCATCAGTGAAAGCAAACATCAGTCTCAAAATGCTCCTAAAATGTATTTCAATGCAACATCGCTGTTAATCTTAACAACGCTCAGAATTTAAACGAGGAGACAACGAAACAACAAATGGTATTCCTTGCTTCTATTCTGGAGTCGTATGAAAGTTTGGTAGCTGGAAAGATCGGAAACACACCAATCTTACAAAAGAGGACTACGACCGGATAGACCCTGAGGAGATGGAGCTGATTGATATTCATTGGTGCATTGAGAGCGTAGTTCGAAGAGCACAAAGGTTCATGGAAATCACAGGGAGAAATTCCATTGGAGGTCCATCGACGAAACTTGGTTTCGACAAATCCAAGGTGACCTGTTTCAAGTGTAAGCAGAAGGGGTACTTCAAGCGTGAATGTAGAAACTCTGCAGCAAATGAGACAGAAAATCCTTTTCATGATGATTACTATAAAAAGGCGATTTATCATCGAAATCGTGAGGAGCCACCAAGAATGAAACAAATCGAGGAGACTCCTAAAGAAAAATCAAGAGCATTTGCAGTCATCCAGGATGATGAAGGTTTCGATTGGAGTGAATTCTTGCCAGATGAAGACGCAGTGGGTTTTGCATTTATGGCAACAACTGAACAAACACAAGAAGAGAGAACATACATCCGTCGAAAGATGTTGGCATTACATACGAAAGAAAAATCTATGCAGCTTGGAAAGAAGCCAAAAGAGCAAGAAGATGGGATCCGAATCGTGAATGCTACTTAGATCCAAAAGGCAACATCATTGTGGAACCATCATCAGTTGAAGTCGAAACTCTCATAAAATCGATAGCAGAAACTGAAGAACAGAGAGAGATCGACGAGGCAAAGAAAGCCGAAGAAGAAAGGCTAAAGTCAAAGAAGGTAGATGAAGGGATCATCAACACTACTAAAGAAGTGACAGCAGAAAATCTGACGAAAATGGCCGACCAAGTTCTTATGGCAAAAGCACTTGAGGTAGATTCCAAGTCTACTTCTAGTCCTGAGTCATCAAGCAAGGTCAGTAGTAGTGGTTCAAACAATGAATCAGGTAAGACTGATTATGCTAACACAGAAAGTGTTTGCAGAAATTGCAAGAAAGAGTGCAAAGTCTGTAGCACACATGCGTATCTCTCAAACAAAAGAATTCAGGATCTGGTTGAAAAAGTTGAAAGGACTGAAAAAGAAATTTTAAATCGAGATAAATTTGTTAGAGCTTCAAGTGAAAGAATTAAAGAATTAACCGAAAAGATTGAAAAAGATAAAAGTGATGTTGAACGTTTTCAGAAAGAAAATGAAAAATTAACTCTTGAAAACAGAACAATTTCAGAAAATTTTGAAAAATTAAAAAGAACGGTAAAAGATTCTGATGAACGAAATGGTAAAACTTACAAAGAAAACATTCATTTGACTGGAGTTCTTCAGGCAAAAGAAAAACAAATCAACCAGCAACTGGATGAGATCGCAAGTCTTAAGCTTCAATTCCAAGAAGCTAAAATTGAAAACGAAAGAATCAATCTGAAATTGACCAGTTATAACTCAGCTAGCTTTGTTCTTCAACACATCGATCCCAAACCAATAGGGAAGAACAAAGCTGGTGAGGATGTTTACTCGGATGGAAGGGGGGTGGGTTATCATCAAGTTCCACCACCGGTGCTCAACAAATTTTCAAAGAAACAATCTGGGTTGGTTAATGAATTTGAAACAAGTGAGAAAATAGATGCTAAAAAACTTCCAGAAACAATTGATGTCACATTCACTTCATCATCTGATGAAGATAGTGTTCAATCTGAAGTCGTAAAGAATGTTGTTGAGAATGTGCTAAAATAAGACAGTGATTCCACTGAAGATGAAGAATGTTTTCTGAATAATTACATTCTGAAACCAAAATCCCAGAACAACTTAAGTAATGATCCTACTCTTGTCATGTACAAGATGAGTGGTTCTGATAAGTTGTACTTGGATATTGAGTTTCCAATTGAGAATGTGAATGTCGATAAGCTGAAGAAAGTTTTCAAACTTGTGGAAATTGATGTTTCTGAGATTGAACGGTTAAAAAATTCTAAAAGGTTTTTGAATTTTGAACGAGATAAGTCTTACTATAAGAAACCTGTTGTACCACCACGTTTTAACAAAAACAATCAAAACAGCTAGTCGGGTGGTTTTCAGGGTGGTAAGAACTATCCAAAAAGGAATGTTCAGAAACAGAAGTTTGTTGAAAAGAAAGTGTTTGTAAAGAGTTCAAGCTCCATTTCCTAGCAAGAATCTGAAATTTTTTCAAAAACAAATTTGTGGTTGTTGAAAATCCAAAAAAGAAAAATGATGTCAAAGGCAAAGCGCCTATGTATGTTGAGAAGAAAATTTCAAAATCTGAAAAGATTAAAACCAAAGTTAAACCTGTTAAATAACCGGCTCCATCACAATTGGTAAAGAAAAATGACAAATTTTACAAACGGGTTGCTTCTCCTCAACAAACATGGAAGCCAAAGTAAAAAACACCAGCCAAGACATCTGATGAATCAAAACCAAAGGTTCAGTCAAATCAACCATCTTCAACCAAACAAGTTAAGATGGATGTACCTTTAGATTACTTTCAAAAACTTGAGAAACAAACTTCAACCCCACCAGGGAAGAAGTATGTTCCAAAGAAGGTTCAACCATCTGGTCAACCTCAAAAAGACAAATTTTTCCTATACAAAGAGGTTGAGGTTGGAACCGAGGAGAGCTTGAAAGTGAATGATAACAACTTCCCACCAATATACACAGCAAAATCTCACCTTAATGTCAAGCTACCCGAGTCAAAGGAGGCTTAGGTTGCTTCAACTTCTAACTGATTTCATGTGAAATGTGCAGGAGCTCCCGAGGTCTATCTCGAAGTGGATTATGGACAGTGGAGCATCCCATCACATGACAGGGCGAAAGACCCTTTTATATGATGTTAGAGGTTTCAATGGTGGTTATGTCGGTTTCGCGGGAAACCAAGGAGGACGTATAATCGGGGAGGGCAGGTTATCAAACGGTGTCATTACATTTAAAAGAGTTAACTACATAGCAGAACTGGAAAACAATTTGCTCAGCATTTCTCAAATTTGTGACAGAATGTACTCAACACATTTCACGGATAAGGAATGTCTGATTCTGAAGCCGAGGTTTGTCATCCCCGAGGAGTGGATCATAATGCGAGCACCAAGGGTAAACGATCTGTACGTGTTGGATATGAGTGTTGCTACGACTACCACGGGTCACTCTCAGTGCTTTGTATCGAAAGCTACTGAAAAGGAGTCAGTGATGTGGCACCGAAAGATGGGCCACATTCACCTACGTAAAATGAACCACCTGGTGCATAATGATCTTGTTAAAGGTGTTCATTTAAAGAACTTTCACCTGGAGGGAGAATGTATAAGTTGTCTGAAAGGAAAGCAACACAAGAAATCTCATCAGAGAAAACTGGTGAACTTTGTCACACCCCTAAAACACCACCTAGGGACTGTCCCTGTTAGGCGTGTGACGTACCAACAATGAGCCACTAATTACATCGAACCTATACAAGTTTATAAATCAAATTCTCAATTATAAATGAAAATCACCAACAACAAGTTTAAACGAAAACCAACATGTTCAGCGGAAGCAATTAGTAAACCAATGTATGATATCAATAATTCAATCACATGAATCCCTCCAGTTCGACCCATGACCACTCCAGCTACACCAGACAGCAAGTTCCCAAATCCAAGATATCTAACAACCTGCGAGCATGCAACAAGTGTATCAGACAACGCTGGTGAGTTCATAGTTTTACGAAAACGTTGGTTACCAAGTGTTTAGTTAATCCATTAAATTTGATTCCGAAAGTAATGTTGATAATATCCTGAATACAAGACGGCTTCTGATTATTTTGCCCTTTCTCCAATGCTCCTATCAAAGCATTGGTCACTAGGTCATTAGTTCAACACCCGTCCTCCCAGGTACGGGGTGAGGTTGCCAAACCTAAGTAGCGCTACTAAGTAATACCATGTTACCTCCCTGGTAACCAAACAACACGGAGGGACTTTAAAGGTGATAGGAAGAGTATATTATCCAACATTCCCGTTTTTACCCAAAAGACTTATCCCTCCCCGGGATACCCACTGACTGTCCCAACCACCGGGACGCATGCTCAAGAGAGATGAACTCACCTTAGTTTTGCTCGGTAAAATTTATTACTTGTTTAATTGCTCAAATCAATCCTATCATAGTTACTGATAACGATCAGATTCATGCACCAAAATCCACTTATTATAACAAGTTGTAAACACAGATTGGTCACTCATGGCACGTATGGCGTAACAGTTAATGTAAATTCATATCACCAATTCAATCACGTGTAGTTCGCATAATGCGCAATAATTATTCAAAACACAGGTAATTACGTATCACAAAACATAACCAACTAGCAACACTTGACAGCTCGTTACATTATTTAAACTGAGGTGCGGCCCACTGACTACGCCGATGTAAGTATGTGTGTGTTTGGGCCTCCTATTGTTCATTGAGTTGGGCTTGCATCTCAATAAAATAAAACACACTTAATATGCGGCCCAATGAATTACCCAACCCATCATTTAACCGAACAACCCAGCCCTCTCAACCAGGCCCAATCGGCCCGCAGTCCACAATGGGCTAGGCAGCTAACCCGAGTTCCGTGAACATCCCATGCGGCACAATAGTGCTTGATGCATTCAATGCATCCCCTCGGCCCACTCTTAACACCTAGCCCAATCAATATGTATACGATTAATCAAAACATCCGGCCCAGATCCTTGTGTGAAGCTAACCTTATATGTTAATAATTTCGTTTCAATTAATTGGCCAACAGAGTCTTACACAAGCAGTCCTATTCTTGAATAACAATTATTCTCCTAATCTTCACATAATCAACAAAGGCACTCTTATGATGTGTCAATATTTTCACTCATATATCAACGGTTTTGAGGTTGACAACAGTTCACAAAACAATTTATTTTTAACATGATTAATTCTAACAATTGTACATCTCTATAAACTTATGACAAGCAACCCCCCATTCTTTTCAAACCATCAGTTAAGAGCCATCTCATAATATGAACATCGGAACATATATTACCATTTAATCCACTTGTATTATTGCATCCTCCTCATTATTATTAGAACCGAATAACCAAACCATACCCTTAACATTCTTCCTAAATATGTAACTAGCATGCAATCCCTAAGCATCAATATATATAACAGAAACATGACATAAACTTCTCACATTTATTTATGACACATACATGAAATTCTTGTTAATCAAGATTACACAACTACCATCACTAATTATGAAATAGCATAAGTATAAAACTACTAACCGCAAGTTATGATCAATTAGATGATGTCTCGAACAGGGGGGTGGGGTCTTATCTCCTGCCGTCGCTAATCAATGGGAGATAGGGTTTGCAAAAGTTATGGTATCTTAAGAATTATTATACGTAAATAATAGGTAGAAAGAGGTGGGCTCGGTTTGGCTGAAAGTCAAGGTGCAAACAAATAGAGGGGTCTTGGGTCTTGGGCCGATTTACACTTCACATGGACATGGCCGACAAACAAAGCTCATTGGACCGATTCCATTTAGTGGACTAATATTTCATTAGATTGGGCCGATATCTTTGAAATCACATGGATTGGACTAATATTTATCATCTACTATATAGCAAACACCATTTGATAATTATTAACTACAATTAAACAAGTTTAACGGGTTTACGGAACGTAGACATTATGACGACGTATAGTAGAACATGAATAGTAGCGAAATCTGGTTAAACAAAGTTAACCTTGAAAGTTCGGGTTGTCACATCATCCCCAACTTGAAAGAAATTTCGTCCCGAAATTTGACAAGTAAGCACAGAAGGGTGAAGCAATAGAAACTCTAATTAAACTATATGTAATACTACGCAAATAATAAACACAAATAATAATCAAGCATTACACGCAATCACTAAGCATCCAGATAACTGCACAGGCACCACGTAAACCAAATTGTAAAAACAGGATTGCGAGGTCAGTTGGGTGCCACAAACTCAGTCTCGAAGCCACTTGAAAGACTTCACATGGATCTCTTCGGTCCTGTGAATGTCAAAAGTATTACTGGAGATCTTTACTGTCTAGTGGTTACCGATGATTATTCGAGATTCTCGTGGGTGATGTTCCTGAAGTCTAAAGATGAAACATTTGAGAGTTTGCTGAAGCATTTTAGAAAGATAGAGAATCTGTACCAAACTCGTATTTGCAGACTACGAAGTGACAAAGGTACAGAGTTCAAAAACAACAAAATGGAAGAATTTTGTGAAAGAAAGGGTATATTGCAAAATTTCAGCGCTCCATATACTCCATAACAGAATGGAGTTGCAGAAAGAAAGAACAGAACGCTGATCGAAACGGTAAGAACGATGCTAGCAGATTCAAAGTTACCTATCATCTTTTGGGCAGAAGCTGTATCAGCCGCTTGCTATACACTCAACCGGGTACTCACTGTGAAGAAGCATAATAAAAAGTATTTTGAGCTCATCAACAATCGCAAGCTTAACCTTGAATATCTAGAGCATTCAGGTCTCCCTGCACAGTTCTAGATCCCGATGGTAAATTTGGTTCGAAGAATTTAGAAGGTATCTTTGTGGGCTACTCCAGTCCACTTAGACGAGTGTTCGTTCCAAGTCTTAAGAGGATCATTGAAGCACAACATGTTGAATGTCAAGGCTATACTATGCCTCCATAGAAGCCCGCAGACTCATGGCGATTCGATTATGATACCCTATGGGATTCATTTGATCTAGAAGAAGAGCCAGAGTACTTTGATGAATTAGATATTTTACGAGAATATGAAGCATCTCAGGGAAGATTTCCAGCAAGATCTTCTAAACGTCAACAACAAACTTCCAATAATGATGAAGCTGGTCCCAGTAATGCTGGAGAGAATGATGATGTTCAGCAAACTCCGACTACTTCAGAACTTGAACCTGCTCCTGAAAATCAGACAACGGAAGTTAATGATGATAACACAGACTCTGAATTAGATAGCCCAACATTTGATCATGGTGATTCAGAATCTGAGGTGGAGCAGATCCAATCTTCAGATCAGACAGTCCATGTTGAAGAACAAGTTGCGGACCAGAATGTCACAAATTTGGAAGGCGAGGTGAACGTTCCCGGTGAAGTTATGCCGAGGACTCTATCGTATCACCCCGAAGAGTTGATCATAGGAGAATTGCAATCAGCAGTTCGCACAAGAAGCCAGATTGACCATGGCCTTACTTGCTTTTATACTAAAATTGCTCCATTACAAACTAATTTCTCACTCAGTTGCTTTATTTCGCAGATCGAACTGCGAACATACAAGGAAGCACTGACAAAAGAATCATGGGTCCATGCGATGCAGGAGGAGCTGAGTCAATTCGAGAAACTTGGTGTTTGGAAGCTTGTGGACCTACCTGACGGACTTAGAAAGATAAACACAGAGTGGGTGTTCAAATGCAAGAGAGACGATCGAGGAGTAATAGTCAGAAACAAAGCTCGACTCGTTGTTTGACGGGTGGTCCATAGGACAACCCTTAATGATGTTAAAAGACGAGTTTATCCCTCACTTGATCGTGTAATTATCTCGAATTAGATAACTACAGTTGCTTATGTTTCAAGTACACTTTGGAGCTTAAAAATGGATAAAACGTTGTTTTGTTTGGAACGGAGTGGAACGGGTCATGCATGGAAGGAAAGAAGAGAATAAACAAAGAATTCAGGGATCCACCGTAATTTACGGTGGGTACGGTAAATTACGGTGGCCCTGAAACATGCATCTTCCCACCGTAACACAGGAAAGAATCACCGTAACAAATTGAAGTCGACCATAACTTATGGTAGATACCATAAGTTACGGTAGAGGCTGCGGAAAAATGTAACTGCCTCCATTAAACTGTTTTTGGGGGTGTCTTTTCACATTATTTCATCATTGAACGTTTTCTCTGCATATTGGGGGCGATTTTGGCTAGTTTGTCTTGGTTCCAAACATTTCTAAACAATTGGTTTATGTTTTTGATTCATATGAACATTAATCGTTGTGTGATGATGATGTACCAAGTCATGAGTGGCTAAACTTGTGGGGATCATCCTAGATGTAAGGTTTGCTTTTGAAACACTATGTTTGTGCTTGAATTTCTAGAATAATAACTTTGAATGTTTGTTTGAGTTATTATGGTGTTTGAATGTTTATTTGTAAAGTGTTGATTTTTGTTTAATGGTAATCTAAACCATACGTTCTTGGTGCCGTTGGCAATCGAGATATCATGGGAGGGATTAGGGTTGGATAATTGTCAATTGATCATCGGGTAACAACCTCGCATTTTATAATCCGAGTACTTAGTTCCCTTTTATCACAAACAGATAATTAAACACGAGCCATGTCTATATGGTTCTTTCTAGTTAAGCATAAACGTTAGTGTGGATTAAAACCTGAAATATAGGATGGTCGCTTGTTCCTAATCTGTTTACAAAACCAATCCTTGATTTGCAATTTAATTAGTTGATATTAGTTCTTAAAACCAAAACAATCAACTCTTGAATTTTAATTTCTGCAATTTTAGTTTAATCTAAGTTTAAGTGCAAAGCTACATAATCGACATACTTTCCACAAACTCCCTGTGTTTGATACCCATTTACTGCTATCTGCTAGTTGTAATTTGGATTAAATTTGCGTGTACTACGACAGCACGTCAAATTTTGGCGCCATTGCCGGGGAGTAGTGCGCAACGTGTGTCCGTTTGTTAGTTTTGCTTTGTTATTTTCGGGTTTATGCTGGTGTGTTTAGTGTGCAGGTATTACAGGTGCATGCATACTAGAGGCTCTCACAAGTCGTCACCATTATCGTTTGATCCGGAGATCGAAAGAACGTTAAGGCAAAACCGAGTTTTAGTACGAGAAAACAGAATTATTGGTTCACCTACCTCACCCATCACACCACGAAACATCATGCAAGAATCTCAAATACCACCCACAACAGGTCAAACGACCTCATCATTTATACCTACTTCCACACAACCATCACCAAACACAACCATACCTAATACCACTACAAATCCTACTCCACCTCATGACACTACACCAACCAACGCCACACAACCGATCACTACTCAAGTTGAACCCAATCTTACCTTTAGCCCTTCTTCCACAATTCCACCATTGTCACACTTCTTTCCCCCAACTACGGGTCAATCATCCTCTAATTACCCAATACCACCAAATTCAACCATTGTCCATGCTACTTCTACATTTAGACCATCGAACCAATTAGGCTTCTAATATTCATCCCTTCCATTCGGGCAATCTTCGGGCATTCAAGGGGATGGATATGATGATGGTTATGAAGAGGATTTTAGAGGGTATGAAGAGGAAGGTTTTTACTATGGGGGTGATGGAGGATACTTGGGACCTCAAGGAGGAGCGGGTCAACAAAGTCAACCGATTCAACAATTTCAAGACACGAGTAGATTACCGGTCGGGGTGCAACATATTAGACCACAAGGGCCACAACTGCAATGCCCTACACCGCTACATCAAGTGCGGCCTCAAAATACACAACCGCAATTTCAAGGGCCGACTCAACAATCACCAATGCATCAATATCAATATCAACCACCATTTGCTCCTCAAGGGCCTATGCAAGGGCAAATGGGTCAACCTAGAGCACCATTGGGTGCCCCTCAAAGACATCATCGTGAAGCAGTATGGGGAATCGAAGCTCACTTCCGGCCTATTATCACTAACAATCCTTCACCGGTGGTGATTCCTCATCATGCGGATGGAAGAACTTTTGAAGTTAGAACAACCGCCCTCCAAAGTCTACCAAAATTTAAGGGGTTAGCAATGGAAGAACCTTATTTCCATTTGGAGACATACGATTCTATTTGCAACACGATTGGAGGCCAAGGGTTTTCTTCGGATGATGTCAAGTTGGTTCTCTTCCAATTTTCTTTGGAAGACAAAGCAAAGAGATGGTTTCACACTTTACCCTCCGCATCGATTTTTACATGGGCTGATATGCAACGGAATTTCTTAGACGAGTTTTATACTTCTCAAAAGACTAATGATGCAAGGAGAGGTTTGAGAAGCTTCCAACAACAATCGGGGGAAATGTTTCACGAAGCGTTTGAAAGGTTCAATATGATGCTACGAAATTGCCCTCATCACGGTATCCAACTTTGGGAGTTGTTGAACGCGTTTCACGAAGGGTTGAGTTCGGAGGATGCACATGATTTGATGTCGATTACTAATGGTACGTTTGGTACAAACTTTGAACAAGTTGATTGGCAATTTTTAGAACAAATGGCGGTGACTTCCAAAAGGAACGCCCAATCTTCAAGAAGGGCAAGGCATGTGATACAAAGGCCACAAGTGCATGGAGTAGAGAGTGGCAATGTTCAAACCACAAATCAAGTGTACAACGTGTGCACTAATTGCTACGAAATAGGCCACACGGCGGAAGTTTGTGTAGTGGGAGTGGTTGATGAGCAAGTAGAGGAAGTGAATGCAATTCAAGGGGGTGGTCGAAATTTCAATATGAATTCCAACACATACCACCCCGCGTTACGAAACCATGCTAATTTCCGTTACGGGAACACGGCGAACCAAGCTAACCCAAACTTTCAAGGAGCTCAAGGTAACTTTGCACCTCGCCAACAATACAATCAAGGCAACTATAGGGGTGGAAACAATTATGGCTACCAAGGGCAATTTCAACAAATGGGTCAAAGTGGTTCGGGTCAAAATTCGTCAAGCGGGAATGAAGTCATGGTTATGCTTCGCGCTATGCAACAAGATATGCAAAAACGGAATCAACTTGATGAAGTCCGGATGCAAAAGGATGAGGTTCGTGACAAGAGCATTCAATCACTAATAACCCAAATGGGTCAATTGGCGACCGACGTGGCGGAATTGAAGAAAAGCAAGGGTCAACTTCCTAGCGATACCAAGGTAAATCCTTCCCATGGTTCGTCACGAGGTAATGTTAATGTTCATCATGTTAGTGTTTTAAGAGGTGGCAAAGAATTTAAAGCCAATTTGTCACCAGGCTTGGTTGATGGGGTAGTCGAGGATATCACGGGTAATGAAAGTGATGATGAAGTTTCACCGGTTATACCTAAAGAATCAAATGTTAAAAAACCGGGGTTGGGTGAAAATGAAAAAAGTGAAAAAGATGAAGGTGAACCGAGTCAAGTCCCGTTTCCTTCGGCCTTACTTGACCCGGGTAGAAAAAAATTTATTGCATCAAGAGTTCCCCAAAAAGAAGAATTATGGGACATGTTCAAACAAGTAAAAATTAACCTTCCATTACTTGATGCAATAAAACAAGTACCCGCGTACGCTAAATTTCTAAAGGAATTATGTACACAAAAAAGGCAACAAAAGAAGAAAATGCCTAAGCGGGTAGATTTAACCGGGCAAGTAAGTGCGGTTTTGAATGGGGAGCTTCCCCCTAAGCTCCAAGATCCGGGCATGCCATTAATTAATATACAAGTTGGTAATTTTCAAATGGCAAAGGCGTTACTAGATCTTGGGGCCGGGGTTAGGATTTTACCGGGTGGCTTATATGACCAATATGACTTTGGTCCATTAGCAAGGGTAGAGACAACGGTTGTTTTAGCCGATTTGTCTCATAAGCTACCTCGGGGGATGGTTCAAAATGTGATTGTAAAAATTGATGAGTTCTATTACCCGGTTGACTTTTTAGTATTGGACTACTCATCCGCGGACCCAAAACAACAACAAAATGTTATTTTGGGTCGGCCATTTTTGAGCACCGCGCATGCTGTGATCGATTGTAGATTTGGTACAGTCGATATGACTTTTGGGAATCGGAAAATGCGCTTGAATGTTTTTACTAACAATTCTAATGCTGTTGGTGTTGATGAGTGTTTCATGGCAGATTTAGTCGACGGATGCAACCCGCACGAGTACAAGGAGGATAGTATGGATGTTTGTATTTGTGATTTTTCTGAATAGGTACATGCTTGTGCGCTAAGGGTTGAAGAGGAAAAACAGGATGCTATGGCTTTGAAGGAAGGTCGACCGCCATGGACCCACCAATTTGAAAGCTTGCCGGTGGAGATAAGTTCGGGTACTAAACCATCACTAGAAGAACCGCCAAAGTTGGAACTCAAAGACTTGCCAAGCCATTTGAAGTATGCTTTCCTAGGGGATAATGACACTTTACCGGTCATTATTGCCTCTAATTTAGATATGGCGCAAGAGCAAGCTTTATTGGAAGTTTTGAAAGAGAACAAAGGAGCTATCGGATGGACGATTGCCGATCTTAAAGGAATTAGCCCATCAATCGTCATGCACAAGATAATCACCACCGAAGATGCAAAACCGACAAGAGAAGCTCAACAGCGATTGAATCCGAACCTAAGGGAGGTAGTAAAGAAAGAGGTAATTAAATGGTTGGATGCGGGAATTATCTATCCGATTTCGGATAGTGCTTGGGTAAGTCCTACCAAGTTGTGCCTAAGAAGGCCGGTATTCAAGTAGTCAAGGATGAAAATGGTGAACAAATTGCCACCCAACCGGTCACCGGGTGGCGTGTATGTATTGACTACCGTAAATTGAATACCACTACTTCTAAGGACCATTTCCCGCTACCTTTTATTGACCCAATCATTGAAAAACTGTCGGGTCAGAAATATTACTGTTTTTTGGACGGGTATTCGGGTTACAATCAAACAGCATCTTCCCACCGTAACACAGGAAAGAATCACTGTAACAAATTGAAGTCTACCGTAACTTACGGTAGATACCGTAAGTTATGGTAGAGGCTGCGGAAAAATGTAACTGCCTCCATTAAACCGTTTTTGGGGGTGTCTTTTCACATTATCTCATCATTGAACGTTTTCTCTGCATATTGGGGGTGATTTTGGCTAGTTTGTCTTGGTTCCAAACATTTCTAAACAATTGGTTTGTGTTTTTGATTCATATGAACATTAATCGTTGTGTGATGATGATGTACCAAGTCATGAGTGGCTAAACTTATGGGGATCATCCTAGATGTAAGGTTTTCTTTTGAAACACTATGTTTGTGCTTGAATTTCTAGAATAATAACTTTGAATGTTTGTTTGATTTATTATGGTGTTTGAATGTTTGTTTGAAAAGTGTTGATTTTTGTTTGATGTTAATCTAAACCATACGTTCTTGGTGCTGTTGGCAATCGAGATATCATGGGAGGGATTAGGGTTGGATAATTGTCAATTGATCATCGGGTAACAACCTCGCATTTTATAATCCAAGTACTTAGTTCCCTTTTATCACAAACAAATAATTAAACACGAGCCATGTCTATATGGTTCTTTCTAGTTAAGCATAAACATTAGTGTGGATTAAAACCTGAAATCTAGGATGGTCGCTTGTTCCTAATCTGTTTACAAAACCAATCTTTGATTTGCAATTTAATTAGTTAATATTAGTTCTTAAAACCAAAACAATCAAATCTTGAATTTTAATTTCTGCAATTTTAGTTTAATCTTAGTTTAAGTGCAAAGCTACATAATCGACATACTTTCCACAAACTCCATGTGTTCGATACCCATTTACTGCTATCTGCTAGTTGTAATTTGGATTAAATTTGCGTGTACTACGACAGCACGTCATTGTTCAGGGTTTTAGTCAGCAAGAGGGGATAGACTTCACAGAGGTTTATGCTCCAGTTGCTCGACTTGAGGCCATCAGAATATTCCTTGCTTTTGCTTCATGGAAAGGATTTAAGGTTTACCAGCTAGATGTCAAGTCGGCGTTCCTTTACGGAAAGGTGAAAGAGGAGGTATATGTCGGTCAGCCACTGGGATTTACCGACCCAATCCACAAAGACAAGGTTTACCTGCTAGACAAAGCGCTGTATGGTTTGCATCAGGCCCCGAGAGCCTGGTACGAGACGCTCTCTCAACACTTGCTTGCCAACAGCTTTATCCGAGGAAAAGTGAACGCTACCCTCTTCACTAAGGAAGTCGATGGGCATTTACTGATCGTTCAGATATTTGTTGATGACATAATTTTCGGGTCAACAAACGAAGAACTCTGCAAAGATTTCAAAAAAGCGATGAAGCAGAAGTTCAAGATGTCATCAATGGGTGAGATGAAGTTCTTCCTAGGGCTACAAGTTGATCAGATGCCTGAAGGAACTTTCATACATCAAACGAAATACGTTTACGACGTTCTGGAGAAATTTGGGATGTCCGAAACGGCGCCAATGTCCACCCCATTAGCAACTAATCACGGTATCAACCCCGATCTCACCGGAGAGAAGGTCGACAAGACGCTATACCGCTCAATGATTGGTTCGCTGATGTACCTGACAGCATCCAGACCCGACATCATGTACCCGACATGCCTCGTAGTGCGATATCAGTCAAGTCCTAGATCCTCGCACATGTCTATCGTCAAAAGGATCCTACACTACCTGAAAGGAACTCCAAGCCTGGGGTTGTGGTATCCCAAAGACGGAGACTTCATGCTCGAAGGATATTCAGATTCTGACTTCGATTGCTGCAAGCTTAACGCAAAATCAACAACTGCAGGATGCCAATTCTTCGGACCCCGACCGGTCACGTGGCAGTGTAAGAAGTATACCTCTGTTGCTCTATCAACCTGTGAAGCAGAGTATGTGTCTGCCAGCAGCTGCTGCTCGCAGATCCTGTGGATTCAGCAACAGATGTGCGATTACGGTTTGCAATTTCTTACCTCTCCTATATTTGTTGATAATGAGGCTACAATCAACATAACGAAAAATCCGGTACATCACGCTAAAACTAAACACATAGAAATTCGTCATCACTTCATCCGAGATTGTTTCGAGAAGAAGTTGATACAAATTGATAAAATCCACATCGACGAACAAAAGGCTGATTTACATACCAAGGCTTTCGATAAAGCACGTTTTCAATATCTTTTAAAATTGAATGGTAAGAAATTTTTGTCGGATGCGGAGAAAATACTTGGCGTTGATGAGAAAACCGAAGCAGAGGATGTTGAAAAGCAGACCGCTTTAGTTTGTCGTCTTTTTAGTTGTTTTGGTATTTAGGGGGAGATAGATATATTTTCAGAAAATACAAAAACAATAAAAAATGAAAAAATCCAAAAACATGAGATATTTTCAAAATCCAAAAACAATAGAAAACCAAAAAGAGTTTGTGTAAAAAGAGGAAATGATAGTACATCAGCTAGACAGTTACAGTATGCTAAAGAAATGTAAAGTTTTAAAAGCGTTAAGCAGTCTCACTGATGATATGCCGGTAGGTTTTTACACACTTAGTAGACTGTTTCAGGATATAAACATAAAATCATTTCTTGCTTATTTCTTGGGGACCATCTCTCGGATATATAGGTAACCCCTGAAATCTTGTTTGAAAGATTTTCTATTTCTGACATACTAGGTCTATGTACTTGATGATATCTGGGGTATTATACCAGGACTTCTAATTTTGCGGAAGCAATAGCCTAGTCCTCGTATAATACTCTGCACTGCTTTAATCTTTAAAGCCTCCCCTCTGCATAAAAAATGATAAACATTGCAAAATGCTAATCATGTGCTGTTGAAGAAAAG